>JAOWBC010000617.1:7864395-7876855 GCA_028566105.1 Hypoplectrus providencianus
ACATGCTTCAAAAAACAGGAGGCAACATTTAATTTAATTCCATGTGCAAAATTTGTATGATTTACTAATTACAACAACGATGAAAAGACTGTAAAGTTACAATTATATAATAATAATAATAATTATTATTATGGGCCATAGCTAGCTTCTAGTAGATATTCCTATAATTTAGTATGGAGACATTTTAAACATCAAAACTTTTACTTTTTCAAATTCTGTTTAAATAAATACATCATGTTTGTCCATGCCAATACATTTCCAGTCATATCTTACACATTGCATCTTTAAAAAAAACTTTTACTCTTTACTCTTCCTCTTTAACTCTCATCTCAAATCCACCTCTCTGTCGTCACTCTCCTTTTTTCTCCATCAACTTGCTTCTCCTTACATTGGCTAGGTGAGCTGATGTATTTCTCCCAAATGAAGGACAAGATGAGGATAAAGGTTATTTCTGTCGACAGTGTTACCGTTTGAGGTGTGGACCCCCTCCCGAGAACCTGAGACTTTGATAATAATGCAGAGCTGAAAGAGTTAAATTCAAAAAGTGCCTTTACTTCTGAAGGAGAAATATGAAGATCCGTTCTGCCAGGTTTAAGCCGACAACTCATTTTCATTAAATGTGAGCATTTTTTTTTTTTTGTCTGTGTGTTTTGTTTTGTTATAGTGTTTTTTTTTTTTTACTTTTCAGTAAATCAAGTCAACTTTGACCAACAGGCCAAGGGAGTGGACTAATGATTTAAAATGGAAATAGAAACAATCAAAATGATTATTTGCAGGAGGATAATACAAAGAACTTTTTGACTGATTGAAAAAAAAAGTCAAGTATTTATTCCGGAGTGCACAAGGGGTCACAAAGAATTATTTATTTTATTTTTCAGCTTTTTTAAAATCAAACTACCACCTGATTTGTTCACGTCAACGAGAGGCCAGTCAAGGTAGAGACCCACTACGCAGACAGAGGGGCTTCTGCGTCAGACATGGCCACAGAGACAGGGGTTATGATAATGGATAACTGTGCGAAAAGCTTGGAGGGAGGGAGTATGGAAGAGGTGCCATTTGAACACGTACTATACCATGGGCCACAGTCATCCTCCCTCCCTCCCACTTTTCCACCATGTTTTATGGCTGGATTCTGTTACTGCTCCCTGGCTCACCTCGCAGTGTGAAATGAGCAAGTCTCGACTATCCTCCTCACCCCACCCCACAAGCTCGCAGACACACGTGAGCCGAGCCGAGAAGGGTGTTTCTGTTTGGGTCTAAACATGTGGTGCTTTATGATCTGCTGAGTGTGTCACAGTGCTCGAGGAAAAGTTTGTGCGCGTACGTTCAAGTGTGTGTTTATGATTTTCTTAAGAGGGATAGACTCATTTGTGCACACGTAATGCACTGCTGACATTAAGTTTGCATTAGCAGGTAAGCAATGGAGGGGCCTCATGTTTGCTCAGTGGAAATTTACAATCCTAAATAATATTCAGTGTAGCATATCACTCTCCAGTTCTTCCCTGCCTTCTTTTTACTAGTTTCTCTGGCCCTTTCTTTACTTTCCTTCTCTCTTTCTCTCTGGGGGAGGGTGGGGGGGGCATGCTCCAGGCTGCAGCAGGTTTTGCAGGTTCTGAGGAGTGCGAGAATAATTTTGGATCCGTGCTGTTTAATCATCTCTCGCTGTCAGAAGTTTGTTTCTGAAGCAGGAGTCTAAACACTTGCTTCCTCGGATGATATGTCACAAGTGGCACTTTGTTGAGCAGTTGTATTCCTCTCTGGCAGGTTTCACACAGTGGAAATGAACAGGGGTTGTGCAGTGAGCAAGTTGTGATCTTTGTTTAGTGTAAACCAGCGCTTTGTCAGAACTTGTAGTTGTATTGTGGAGTGTTTGTGTTCGTTTCGCTGTTTGATTTGTTTTTGGCTCTGGGAGTTCCCACAGTCTCACCAAGGCACTCAACCCCTGACATAAAATGTAATATTACCTTTTTTATTTAGTTTTAAGATATTCACAACTCGTCTTTCATGTAAGATCAGGAGCCAAATGCATATTTTTAATTTGAAAGTACAGTGGAACAATACAGTTGTCATTGAATGTCATTATCGTCATATCACAAGTAGAAAACATCCATTTTGCAGTGTCCTTAACATTGCTGCATAAATACCTATTTTTTCAGCTAGCACTTTTAAAAACACAAATATACATACATGCAGTTGTGGAGAAAATCAGATCCCATACTTTAGTAAAAGTAAGCAGCAAAGCAAAATTTTTAATTTCAAGCAAAGTTTTAATTGTGTTAAAGCAAACTCTGTTATAAATGAAGAAGCCAGGTCGTGCAAAGCCGGTAGCAATGAGAGGGATTTTAAAATAAATCCTGTATTTTACTGGAAGCCAGTGCAGAGAGGAAAGAATTGGGAAATGAAATACAGGCACACAGGAAGTGAAACCAGGTGAAGCAGGTATTGAGAATGGAAATGACAGGGGATAAACTAAAGGTAAACTTTTCTATACCGTAGTGAGTAGAAGATCCAGTAAGTTGTCTGATTTAACCCGGTAGTCATTCAGTTCATGTTTTCATGCTTTGGAATAGGAACCTTTCTGACACATAACTCTTTGTTACTAACTCAAACCCCCTTGAAACTACCTGTGTAGTTCAAAGGAGAATGTTGTCAGAACCCGTGGAAGTGGATGTGAAGGACTTGAAATGTTTTTTTTAAAGTGCCTGTGTGCATGAGGTTTAAGTGAATAAACAGATGAATAACCACCAGCTCTTGTAGAACGAGTCCCTCTGGCCACGGGCCAAACAGGTAATTCCTCCGGCATAGTTTTGGAAGGGCCACAGCAAGCCAAGCCTGCCTCAGCAGTCAGACTGTCTGCACATTTCTGCCGCTGATGGCATACCAGGGGCGCCATTTTCCTCTCTGAGACAGACAAGCCGGAGGATCTGATTGGCCTTCCGCCAAAGCGCACTCACAAAGGCTCCTTTGACAGCAGGTCAGTCGGTTAACCAAGCAGTAGGCAGAGGGAGAGAGGGATAAGCCAGAAAGAAAACTCTTTTTCACCTCTTCACCCAAAGCTTCATTAAAGGCTTTTTCATACTAAAAAAAGATGCGCCTTCATGTTTGTCACAAAATTAAAAGCATTAGGGAGGAAGTTAAAATTGCTGCTGTCATTTGGGACGGATATTCTCAGTGTGTGGAAATCATTGATAAAAATGCTGGTATGTATTATTTATGTGTTGGGCTACATCTTTAGGAGCATTCCCTGCACATACTTAAGCGTGACTTAAGTATGTGCAGTAATCACCTGCTCAAACCAGACTAGTCTCTCCACAAAGACAACAATATTAGGAATTCCTATAGGCAGCAAACCATGACTAATATTTACTTTTTAGACTCTCATCCACAGCCACCATGCTGATGTGCAATGATGCAGAGTTTAAATGGTGGATGTCACACCTGAAAAAATGGCAAAATGGCAGCTACTTCATTTCCGACATTTAAGTGTGTTTTTTACTGTTAAAACTGTCTTTAATAACATCTGACCAGGATGTTTTTGACCTAGACCTATATCAGTGGTTCTGTAGCACAAATTGAATGAAACTGTTGTCTTTTTTTTTACAACCACAAACTATACATGGGTGTATAATAACATGTGAGCTATTTTTGTGTTCTAAAAAACGCTCAGGTTGGAGTTCTTGTTTGCTTAAATTTACTATATGCTCAAATATTCATACCTGGATTAATTAGATAATGGAGGCCCATTTTATTAAACACAGCCCCATGGACATACATACACATATATACATACATACATACATATATACACTTACATTCTGTGGCAGTATTTATTGAAAACTTGTGGAAATGTCTGAAGTATCCTCGTTAGAATATGTGAAGTTTTGATTTCCACGGCAAATGGAAATGTTTGAGTCTAACTCCCTATCTAATACATTAATATTGAGTCTGTATTTTGACCAAGATAAATATGCGCTCAGCCATTAGCTCATCCTTGTTATGATGCTGATGGAGCCTCACATCTTATATTTTCATCATAAAGCTGTGTAGGAGCTGACACGGTAGCGCTAAATAGCTGCTGATGTTCTCCTGTGTGCTCCTGCGCTCATTATCTCTCCAGTCCAGGCCTTGCTTCTCTGCTTTCTCCTGCCGCCCATCTCCTCCCCTGTGTACCAGCCGCTTTGCATACGACTGATGTTTAAATGCTGCATTGTTAACTGACGTGGGGTAGCCCTTTGCTGACCCGGGAGGTATTTGCTCGTTTGATCATGGGGCAGCAGTTTTAATGTATCGAAGCAGCGCCGCTCCGTAAAGCCCCTAGTATAAGTGGAGATGGAGGGCGAAGGCAGGGCGAGGGATCCATTGGTTTCAGGCCTGACAGTACAGAAGAAAGGTGATTATTAGAATATCTGTTGGTCAGCAAGGCCAGAGGGGACGCTGCTGACCCTGCACTTCCACTTGTGCTGCGATGGTGGGTGTTGGTATTCCAGGGGGGTGTTGGGAGGGTTGTGGCAAAGACGGAGAACAGGGCTTCATTGATGAGCAGTTTCAATATTTCCATCATTGTGTTATTTTTTTTTTTTTTGCTTCTGTAAGGGTTTGAATATTTGCATGAAAGTTTGTTTCAGTCCTTGTTCTCTGGTTTCTCTTTTTTATTGTTTGTCCTCCTGCTATCTGATTTGCATCATCTGAAATGGACCTCTCACCGCAGCCATTAGCCACAAGGGCTTTTATATTCCCAGAGAAAAGTTTTGTTCACTTTCTTCTCAAAAAAAAAAAAAGTTAATATTCATCACAAAAATTTTACTGTTGTCTTTTCTATG
Source organism: Hypoplectrus providencianus (assembly GCA_028566105.1). Classification (NCBI taxonomy): domain Eukaryota; kingdom Metazoa; phylum Chordata; class Actinopteri; order Perciformes; family Serranidae; genus Hypoplectrus; species Hypoplectrus providencianus. The sequence continues at coordinate 7,869,216 of JAOWBC010000617.1, forward strand.
CAACCAATAATTCAGCACTGCAGTTTAGTTCTCTGTCTTGGTTTGTCACAACCAAAAAGCCCAGTATCAGTGGATCCACAGTGCCTTTAAATTCATCTCACTTGGCACAGGAATCCCACTTCCCCAGCTGACAGCATAACAGAAAGAAGTGTTGAGAAAAAGCAAAAACAATGACACAAACTGTGTACAAGTTTGTGTTTACACCTTGGGACCTGTGTACCTAAAGCTTACCAGGCTCTGGCCCCTCAAAAGAAAATATTGAACACCCATACACCCTGCTAGCCTTTTCCTTACCCTTTTTTGCCCTTTTTTCTCTTCCTATCCTCTCCTTTTTCTCTTTGGTTCGTTTCTTGTGGGAAGTCTCTTAGAGTGGCAGTGACCATAGATACCAGGGGGAAAAAAAACTGTAAGAAAACCCACTTCGCTCGACTTGATCATTAATATTTGATGGACAGTTCCCCCATGAATTTCCCATAGCTATCTATAGTGGGCCTGTGATGTGCTGAACGTAAGGCGATAGATGGAGATGATTTGTGTCCAAATGTACAACGTTTGTGTGTTTGTCAGCCTTGCAAATGTCACAAAGTCAGAACGAGTATCTTGTCTTCCCAAGTTTGCAACACTGAGTGTGTAATTGTGTATTAAAGGTGTATCTTTGCCATGAAATTCCCTCCTGAATAATCATGTTAGCATGCTTTAGGTTAACGCTCTCCTATATCTATGTTAAGCACTATGGAGTCCTCTTGAGATCTCACAACTGGAATCTGCAAATATGGATTGGCTCTTGCATTTCCAAAAGTCCCAGAGCAGCCCAACTGCCCCTTGACTCTTGAACCAGGGTTCACAGGAAAGCAGAGGTGAAGCAGCAATCTGCATCTCTCATGGTGCCTCACGCCCACACTGCTGCTGAGAGAGAGAGTGAGAATGCCACATGAGTTTACCTCCAGCGGTGGAGGGAGGGAAAATGAAATGAAGGAGAATTCTTGGTCGATTAACACAGGCTGTCATCGCAAGTTCTTCTTCGTCTCTCTTTCTTTTGCCCCCCTATTCTCTTGCTTCTTCACTTCTTTTTCTTCCTCCCTTGTCTTTTCCTTCTCTGAGTTTTTGCAGAAGGCTGATCCTGCATGGCTGCAGGCCCTGATTAGCAGGGCTTCAGAGTGCAGAGTCTATTGATCGGGCCTCCAGAGCACTAAGCAAATGTAGCTGGAGCAACAAGTCAATAACGCTGTTACTGCTACAATCCCTGTCACACTGGTGGCTTCCCCCCACACACTCTGAGTGCTTATTTTTATTGGGTTGGGGGAGAGATTTGACAGTGAAACAGGCTATCATGAGCAAATCAGTGTCACTCAAAGGGCCTGTGGTGCAGACTTGCCCTTTTCTCCATTCTGGACATCTAATTCAGGCTGCAACATTGGTTAACTGGTGATTTCCTCCTTGTAGGAAACTGTTGCTTGAGTTTATTCTAAACCATTATCTAACTTCCCCTTCTCGTCTCTCCCAGCTCGACCCCTCCCCTCTTTCCCCTCTCTCAGGCTCTCTCAGCTTAGACACAGGGACTAGGGAAGCTAGTCTGCAAATTTAATGGAACAGCATGGATTATTTAGACTGACTAAAGCCTCCCTTGTAGTGTCAAATGGGGGGTTGTGGGATGACATTATACCCCTACATTCTCTCTCCCGGTCTCTTCTCTCTCTCTCTCTCTCTCTCTCCCTCTCCTTCTCTTACCTGCTGGATAAACCGATCTGTACCTGCATGTCCAAACAAGGCGAACCTGATGGTTCACATAATCCTTAATTGTACTGTGTTATTTCACACAAGATTGCCAGACGCGCTCCTGTAGGTTTTCACACATTTTGCTCAACACCCTCTTGATGCAAACACACACGGGCAAAAGAACTCTGCTCTCACACACATGAACGTTCTCTGACACTGTGACCTTTGGCTGGCTTAGTCCTTTTATACCTGCAGGACAGAGCAGGGGCAGGAGTCACCCGAGGGTCATGAGGTCAAGTTCAAGAAATGGCTCCTTCTCTTGCTCGCTCGTTGCCCTGATATGAAATCTTAGCTCGGTTTGTCTGCATTCTGAAAAGCACATGTGACCTTTAACCTCTGGAGACCAACAGAGGAAAAGTAGCTTTAGTGGGTTTCTTTACAGTTAGACTTCCTGCCGTCCTGGATATCTGATCTTTGGCAGATTGAAACCAAATTAACAACATCACATGAAGAGAGGTCAGCTTTTCACTTAATTTCTCTGTTTTCTAGTTTTTGAAGTCTGTTGCTGTGATATCCCTAATCCCTAACCCTTTATTTACTTCATTTATTACTTCACTTGGAAGTGTTTTTACCCTCTAAACTCTACAACCGGCCGGTGGGTTTGAAAGGCATATTGTCTTTAACAAAAATGAGCCGAAATAAAACATAGCCAAAAACTGTTAAAAAAGAAATCATTATTGAATTTAAAAATTTTGGATAGTCTTTGAATAAATATTGCGACAAGTTTTGTCTGGAAAGATATCAAATTATCTTTTCCCTGCCTGAATTAATAAGCCTAAAATTGTGATGTTTAATCAAAGTGCCTTTACTTTATCTCTCATTTAAAATTTACAAAAAGAAGAAAAGAGACATTTTTGCAATGTTGCAAATTTTCCAGCAATACTGAACCTTTAAAATATATAAATAAATACATTCTTAACTTGAAAAACCATATAGATTATTTGTCCCACATTTGTGTAATATAATAAAATTAATATTTTATTTACTTTTTTTAAATGACTAATTTCTGTGTTATACTTTAAAAAGAAAAAAGAAAAAAATAGTCTTACCTACTTTCACCCATGACTGTGCTGAATCTGTAAATGTGCAGGACGTTATATACTGCAGTAAAAATCAAGGCCACTGTTAGTTAAATGTGAGCAAAAAAAAACGCCTTGAAAATGGTTGGGGGGACTTATGTGATCTCTTTTTCACCCAACAGACCATTTACATTTCCTCTAATATTTGTAAGATGCATCAGCATTAATTAAGATCAGATTCTTATGATCAGCCTGGAATAAAAGGGCACGCTTTCTTTTTCTCAGAAGTGTTTTAATGTTCATGAAAAACAACATCTTCCATTGCATTCAGTTTATTATTCTGTTTTATTTGATGCAGCGTGGGTATCGTATGTAATATATATCTGTCTTTTTTTTCTTCGATGCGCTGAAATCTGATGCGGGCAGAGACGCTCGCTTTCCAGACTCGTGATGTGAACAAACTTTGTCATAGAAAATGTTTTATTTTTCAACTCACGTGAAGGAATGTTTGCAGGCAAAACATGATTTTTGACTTGGCCGGTGTAAGCTCTTTGTATAAGAAGAGGGTCAGCTTGTGTGGGTGTGTGTGTGTGTATGTGTGTATGTTCGGTGTGTGTATGCTGGTGGGCAATATTGCAACATCATCTGTATCTGGAGACACACAGGATGCAGAGCTGAAAACCACACGGGACTTGAAGCAAATATTTGGAGAGTTGGTTTAAAATGGCAAACAAACACCACGCAGAGGAGCTTCCTTACCCGTTAATAAGAAAGCCTCAGACATAAACACTAATATCCTCATTGCTTCTTTGTCGTGGAATCCTAAACAGACGTCTCTTTAGGCCCAAAGAGTTTAAAGCATTTATCTGATGAATGGTTTTGTTTTGAGCGGAAACCAGTTTTAAGGCACCTCACAAAAACGAAACTGTCATGACAAGTTCTTGTGAAGATAAGTGCTTTGATTCCAACTCGTCTAAAACGGTTCAAACTAATAACTAAGGGAGACGAAGCACGATAAGGAAATACGTCCTGTCCTTTTCTGTGTTTAAATTAAAAAAAGCTTTATGGAGATCTCTCGTCTTGTAACTATTTTTGCATTGGGAGTCCAAAGATTTCATCAGCAAGCGAGAAGAAGTCAGGTCAAATTTCACAACAATAGAGTTGGTGTTGGGTGTCAGACTGTGGATGTGTTACTCCCTGCCTCCCTGACACGAACGCTCGTAGCAGAAAAACATCTTCCCGTAAAAGTAACAATAAAAACACTCACTTTGAAAAGTTCTGTGCAGTAATTATATTAAAAAACACTGTGTGAAGCATAAGCAGTCTCTTTCCTCCCAATTTGTGTCACTGTGTTGTAGCAGTAACAAAGCATGCAGATGCCATTAACCATTGCCTCAGGTGTCCTACGCTCCCTAAGCATCCCAGCTCCACTTCTCCTGTCTTTTTTTTTCATCCTCGTTTCCTTTTCTTTTTCCTCTTTCACTGAAAGTGAGCAGCAGTGTGCACAAATGATTTATGTGCTTTAATGAGATTTCAATACTGAACAAACAATAAAAATTTATGGACATCATAGTTTTGGAGGCCTACAGCTCTAATGGCTAATGTTACGCCCTTTTTCACCGGGGCCAGTAATCGGATCTGCAGCTGGCCCTCGGCCCTCGCAGAATGTATACAAGGGGGATTTTGTGTTTTGGGAATTCTCAGCAGAAACCAGAAATGGTGAGGAATGACACGTTATCAGGGAGTAGGAATATTAAATCTACGTAATACCCAAGACAAGTTGAAGACAGAAGGCGTGGGTTATATGTTTACTATCTAACTATAAAATAATACATAATTAGAACCCAGACGTACTCTGAGCAAACCAAGCAGCAAACTTGGGCATAGATTTGTTCTGTTCATAGAAGTAATGCATCTGGATTGCCTTTCCATCCCAGAAACTTGACTGTGACCATGACGGGGAACTTTATCCCACGATAGTTTGACTCACAGAACAAAATCCAACTCCTTTGTTTGCATGGGTTTCTCCCTGATGAGTCAAATATTTACTGAAATACCACAACCATTTTAAAAAAAACTGTCCAAGACAATCCACCTTATATTGTTTAACAGAATATTAAAAGTTTGCAAAAATGACCAGCTCATTATAAACAGTGGTGGATAAATGATTAAATCCCTTCAGTAAAGTACATCAACTTTGCATTAGAGGAGTCAACCACCCATATTGCTATTTTTCTGTCTATTTGATTGCTTAGTTACATGCAATACAATGTGAATAAGGTGAATTCAACTAATAATTACACCTGTATTAGTGTTGCTAAGTATGATTTTGTGAAATTGAATGATTTACTATTACTCTCTGAAACCGCATCTGATGTTAACCTGTATTTTTGTTTTAACTATTATGAGATCCTCAGTATTGAAACAAATCAGTGAGAACACGGGCTGATTAAATTCATTACTCATGAGCTCATTACAGAAGCCAGTAAGGTTGCGTTTATCTGCCAACATTGACATTTATACAGTAAATATGGGCTGTTGACATGCTCCTGTGCTCTACAATCCTGTGACGTGACTAGCACATAGGGTAAACATGGTAAAAAAAAAAAAAAAAAAAAATCAAATCCTATCTATCACCACACCCCATCAGCTAAGGTGACAGATGCAGAAACAAGAGTTGAAAAAAAGATAGAAAAGCTGAGTGGAAAGTAAAGCAATATCACTCAGCGGAATGAATGAATGGACTGAATGTCCGAGAGAGGGGACGAAAGGAGGACACAGATGAGGAGACAGATAGGAAATACAGATGGGGGCGAGGGTTCAGGCGAGCAGGGGAATGATCTGTGTGTGTGTGCAGCTCAGAAAGCCACCTGTACATCACACCGGGCTGAGGAGAAGCTGCAGCAGCTACAGAAATCGCTGCCGGCAAAAAAAAGTTCTTAAAAATTCCAGTTGCAATATATTTTCTTTCTCTTTCTCCTTCACCTGCTCTGTCTCTTTTCCATTTCCCTCTCCATCTTCTTGTCTCTCTATTTTTTTTTTTTTATCTCTCACATACTCTCGCATATACTCGCTCTCCTCCTACGCTGCATTTCCTCCTCCTTCTTACCTGCATCTCTCCATCACTGCTCCCTCTCTCTCTCTCTCTCTCTCTCTCTCTCTCTCTCTCCCTCTCTCTCTCTTCTTCTGCCCTCCCTCTCTTCCTCCTTGCAACACTTTTCTGGGAGAGAACAGGGTCCCAGTCTCGGCTGCTGCTGGCCAGGGTTGTTAGCCGCAAAATAAAAAATGGATGAACTTGTAGAGCCCTGGTGCTGTTCTCCTGCATCAAGTTGGTAGAAAGACGGGGAGTAAAGTGGGAGACAGAGAGAGAGAGAGAGAGAGGGGAGAGTGAATCAGACTGACATGAAATACCCTGCTCAGACCACGTCCTCCAAATAAAAACCTGTCCATCTTTAATGTCAGTTTTCTCAGTTGTAAAAAAAAAAAGAAAAGAAAAGAAAGATTTTTTTGTCAATACAGGTCAAAAAAAGGTCTGTGTCTTTTTTTTCCAGGGATCAATAATCCCAACAAAAGAGATTAAGAAAGCAGATTGCAGCTTCTTCTAAATACATGAAAAAAATCTTTTAATTTGAAATATAGTTTGTTCAATGTTGTTAGATTTTTTTTAGATATTTCACAGTAAATTAGAGATTTGAAACTCAAATCACTTAATTGATCTGAGGCTTATTTACATAAATAATTAAACTGTTTTAATGGAGAAGAAAATGTGTGCACTAAAGCTGCAACTTTAAGTGAAGAAAGTACTTTTCCCATCAGAGATTACCAGACACTATTTATTCCAGATTTTTAAATGTGAAAATTGACTGAATTTCTAAGTTTTCCATCAATTTGAATCGGATACCTCTGGGTTTTGGATTGTAGGTTGGATAAAGCAAGACATTTGAAGGTTTCACCCGGGGCTCTAATGGGCATTTTTCACTGTTTCTTAACTGATACTGAAAATAATTATGAGTTGCAGTCCATGAATCAGAAATCCAAACATAAGCCTTTTTTACTCCAGTGTTGTAAACATTGCAAATGTAACCAAATGTTAAAAAAATAAAAAAAAATAAAAAGTAAATTATAATTTTTTTTTTAAAAATAATTTCAGTTGTTTTCATTCAGTTGCTGGTTCAACATCATAGATTGTATCTTTGTACCTGAAGGGTGTGTGTGTGAGTGTGAAGGTGTGGGCTCGTTCTTAAATACTGTTTGTCTTTAGGGAATTACATGATGTTGGGGACTCCAAATAATTACCCTAAACAGCTTTTAATTAAAGACCCACTCCAGCTGTGTGTGTGTGCACGTGTTATGTGTGTTTGTTGAAAATCATCATTTAGCTTGAACACCCCCTTGGGGACAATAGGCAGAACATACGTGGCGGGATCAGATCTCTCCAACAAACAGGTCAAGTCATTATCTCTGCAGAGCAACATGAACCCGGGCTGATTGTTCTGGATCGTTCTCCTCATTCTTCCTCGTTTCATTCACTTGATTGAAGCGTCGCACGTTTCTCACCTTTCTCCACTCAAACTGGATTGATAGCATGGCGGGGCCCATCCCCACCTTTTGTTTTGTCATGTGGCAGGTGTGTGTGTGTGTGTGTGTGTGTGTGAGTCAGCCCCAGACCATACCTGTGTGTTTGTGTGCACACATGCGCTTCCTCTATGAAACATTTATTTGTATTAGTTTGTGATAACAAGTCAATGCATTAGTTAGGACTTACCCCCACCAGCGTTCCACCTCCATGTCCATCACTCAAACCATTTGTGAACACATTGATCCTTCCCTCCCTCCTCCCCCCTT
>JAOWBC010000617.1:7902654-7923057 GCA_028566105.1 Hypoplectrus providencianus
AGATGCACTATGCAGGAATTCTAGCTTTCTGTTTGTTCCAACATTTAAGCAACATTAGTAATGGTAAACCACAGATTTGTTCATTTCCTGTTGGCTTGTTTTGTAGCTTCATACTCAAAGAAGAAAACTGAAAATACAGGAAGAGGCATGGTCACTGCAGATGCAAACAAATAAGTGTATACATGTTTTTTTTTTCAGGAAAATGCTACATAGTGTGCCTTTAATGTGTATTACGTCTTTTAAATTAAAGGTTATGATGGAATTTATGTATCCAAGTTGAAATACACTCTTTAACTTGCTGCCTTTTTATCCTCTGGACTTCCCTGTCAGGCCTTAGAGATTGTCTTATTGTGGAACGGTGAAAAAGATATTTCGCCCTTCACTATTCTGTGTTGATTGTTCTCATCACGAATGTTTTGTGAATGCATTTTGGGGGAAATCGACAAATTAAATGCGAGGGAATGCTTGTTTACATTAATTACCGTTACACAATAATTAGGAGTTTGTTAGCGGAGATAAACAGTAGGCGGCACCAATTCTCAGTCAGAAAACGATGTCAAACCAGAAACAATGAAAAACGTCATAAAACCCCCAAAGAAGGTCGTTTATCAGTTCATTTCATGTATTAATGTATGAAAGATTACAGTCAGATCTGTGATGAATACCTGACTTTTTTTTTTTTTTTTAATATCTCTTTGGTGAAGCAACAGCTTTAGCATTGAAGTCACATGGCTGTCTCCGTTTATTCACTATGTCCACTGCACTTTATTGCATTTTGCTTAAATGTTATCAGTAAAGCCAAAGGGAAATGTTGCAATGATTTCAACATTTTTTGAATTTCCAAACTTTATCCATCAGGTTTTTTTAATACGTAAAATAAATATGTGCATAAAAATAGGTGGTTGCACCTTTTTCTCCCTACTGTTTTGACAACTGAAAAAAAAAAACAGTCTCAAGCCTCCAAAGTAATATTAAAGACCCAAAAAACAAACAGCTGCCTGCTGTATTTGCCCTCCGTTTCAGATTTATCCCCAGTTTGCTGTTTGGCCGTTGCAGGGTTGATATCGAACGGCATCAAATCACCTTTTTTTGTTCCTTAAAGGTTGTAAACATTTGTAAATGAGTGCTTGCATGTGTTGAAGGCATATTAGGTTTTCTCCCTGGTGTCCGTGGGGGTTTATTGAGTGTGCTGTTGTTGATCCTGGGCCATGAATCCTTCCCTGCCCTCTCCTCTGCCTGGAGCCTGCCCCAAGCCTCTCCACAACCTCCCACTGAGCTCCCTCTGTCTCTGGCTTCATCTCCAGCTCTGTCTATCCAGCTCACCATCGCAGCTCCTGCCTCCTGTCTCATGTCCCTTTCAACTAAACTGGGGGCTTTTTTTTTTTTTTTTTTTTTTTTTTTTATATCAGCGTTCTATTCAAGCCTTTGTTATTCAACCTTCACTCATTTCCAATTTCTATGTAGCTTATTTGTCTGTGTTTTATCTTACTTTATTGTGTCTTTTATAGGGGAGGCCTCTTCTTTGCTGTATATGTATATACATGTGCCTATATGTAAACATTTCCTTTGCCTAATTGTCTACTTTCTACTTCACCTGTTGATAGCACATCAAGAACGAGGCCTCTTCACGACTCTCATGGGTGTTTACCACCTTTTCTCTGCCCACGTCTTCACTTGACCTGCCTCTTTCAAAAGATAGAAATCTAAGGTAGAGCAAACAATGAGATGCACACAGCTTCATTTTTTTTTCTTGTAATATATAAACAGCTTTTTGTTATATTAGCAGATTTTTTTTTTTGTAAATTTTATTATTCATTTGAAAAGTCCCTCCTTAAAGTTATAGATTAAACACAAAATGAAATGAAGTGAAATTGGCCATTATTTGCTATTAAAATGTATAATGATGAGCTGGCCTTACCCCCCCCCCGGCCCCTCCCCCTCGCTCCAACACAGCTGTTTCTAACGACCCGTCTCGTTATGACCACCTGGAGCGGCCTGATTCCATTTCAATCAGCTGTGTAGGAGCTGTTGTAGGATAAAAAGCAATAGTAGTAAATCTATTTTAAACCACTATTTTGTGCAGAGCTAAGCCCAAAATGCAGCTACAGCGCGCCTGCAACAGCGGAAATAGCAGAAGTGGAGGAGAATGCTGTTTAAAATAAACCCCCAACAGCAGGCTTACCTCCACAGTCTACATCCGGTAAGTTCCACTAGGACACATAATGCTCCAAAATACACCAAATCTTATTTTAAAACTTAAGTTTATGTACAGAGGCTGTTTTGTTACTTTGGAGTGATCCAGGCTAGCTGTTTTTCTAGTTTTTTCCAGTGTAATTTTTCTAGTATTTATTCTAAACTAAGCTAGCCTGCTCCGATAATATATTTCCTGTGGCGACTCAGCCCCCTGAAATTGTAGGGTGTTTGTACAGTGGACTTTCTGTCAAGAGGTTTTTGTTTTCAAAAGTAAATGGAAATATTTTTTTAATGAAATTTGTGTAGTTACATTACTTTTCTTTTTTGAATTTTTTTAATGCAACTTATATTTTTCAACGGAACTTCCGGTAGTAATGTCACCCTTGTAACTACTTTAATTCCAGCATTAATGTACATTTATTCACTTTTGAAACTGTTTTATAACTACGAACCAGGAAGTTTTATTGCCCTACGCCTAGGTTATGGTTTTGTTGCATAAATTAATTAAAACGACATCCTTTTTTTTTTTTTTTACGACTTCAAACTGCATGTTTATGTATAATGACGTGTACGATTCTCAAAACGTTCAGCTGTACCAGAAGCCGTAAAATGCTTGTACGGGTAATTTTGACAAACACTTGTGTTTTAATGGTTAACAAACTATTTATTGTGTTTTTAGGATGGAGATTGATGTTCCCATGCAAGGAAGTCAGAAGGGATTTTAATGGAAAAGTCATCCAACTTTTTTAAAAATTCTTCTGCCAGTGAGATTTGCAGGTAGCATTTCTTTTTATCCGTTATCATATACATACAGCATATATATAGAGCATATGGTATATATTTTCTCATGCCCAAGGGAAGCTTACTTGGCCAAGAGTAACATTACTGAGAATTTGATCAAAAAATGCCACCGTTAAATGATGTGCAGTAAAATATGCGTGGGAGGCGCACAACATCTTGTGCATCTGTCCACCAACAATTCCTCTTCGCGGACACATAAAGAGAAAGAAACAGTGCTGTTGGCAGCCATATTGGCTGAATGATTTATTACTTTGTCACATCCACCTGTTGTTTTTCATAGGGCCTAATTAGAAGCCTACTGTGTGTGTCATAATGTAACGTCACTCACAGAAACACGGGGGCAGCTGTGTTCAAATTGCTTTGGCCAAAATAAACAAGAAATATTTTTGGCTTTGTGAGGTGAAAGCAACACTTTCACGCAATTGTTTTCTCTTTTTTTTTTCTTTTCAGCAGAGTGATTTAACACCTTAATTTTAACAAGCGAGCTATTTCCCTCTTCATGCCCTTTTCCCCCTTCTTTCTCCCCCTACAACCCCTCTTTATCGCTTCAACACATCTCTCTCCCGCTCCCCTTCACTCCATTCTGAGGCTCTGCAGATTGTCACTGTTATTTACCAAATATAGTCTGACAAAGAAGAAGTGGGATTTTTTACTGATTGAAGATCAAAGTAGCAAAGTCTCCTCCTCGAAGCCCGCCCCTTCTATTAGCCGCCCTTAAGAACAGAGGAAAACATCAATTTCTCGCACATCAATGGCGGCTTCATAATCAATTGAAAAAGACACTTGTATGGGGATGCAAATCTTATCTTTGTCTTATTAGAGCTTTTAGAAGATGCATGTCGGGATTTAATGTTATGAAATAAAAGGGGGTCGCTTTTTTTAATCTAAAGATGCAGAGGCGTTAGTAATGGTCGAAATCAAAGCCCAGAGACTGTGGTAATTACTGGAGGAGTTTGCCTGTCCTTATTAATATTGATCAAATATTACTGTGATCTGATCTCTGGGCTTATGATGAATTTGGAAGGTGGTTAACGAGCACAAAGAAGAACATGGCACTTTTTTCCCCTCCTGCAACAACCACGAGCGAATGTCCGTTTTCTTCTTGTTGAGATTTTGACCATAAAAGAGAGGAAGAGCCGTGTTTGAGGTGAAATTGTTACCCTCACATCTTCCTCTTATGGCCATTTTACTCCGTTTTGCCTTTTTCGCCTTGAGTCGTAACAAAGTGATGCACACTCACGCTCTTTGAGTGCTGGAAAAAGACAGTTGTGTCAAAGGGAATTCAAGGTTGCTTTTTCATTGACCTGATGATGATGTGCAGTGCTTTAAAATGGCCCTAAATAAGCTGATGTCCTCTAGGCAAGAGGGATGCACAAAACACGCCGCTTTATCCACCTACAATGCCGCGGATGATCACAGAATGTTAAAAGATCCTCATTTTGAAGTGGAAATAAGGCTGGCTCAAAAGTGCTGCCGGTGAGGGCACAATCTCTGCACAATATATCCCAATTCTTAGAAATCGGTGTTAAATGATACTTACGTGTGGGCCAAAGAGATTATTTCACAGCCTGGAATATACATTGTACTGCACATGGGATCGCAAAAAGGTGGAAAATTCATTAGTGTTTATTTCATTGAAATTCACATAACAAAATCCTCCAGCTATGAGCACATAAACAAAAGAGAGTTGGAGCTTTGGAGCCACCCGTGTGGAAAGCATTGATTGCTGCTCACTTGAAGCCTTCAGGAGTCTATTGGACACAAAACTTGAGGCCAATTGATTTTTCTGCATTAATTTCTCAATTAGGATCCTTGAAGAAGACCACGAGGGCTGCAGCCAAAAAACTCCAGTTGAAGCTGAAGCTTGAAGCTTTGGGGCCTTATGGTGTGTGTATGTGGTGTGCATATGTGTGTGTGTGTGTGTACAGTATGTTCCCACTGTATCTGATCTGCCTAACACAGAACTATCTGTATGATAATGAACGATTTTAGGATCAATTTTCAGGAAAAAGGAATACCTGAGAGGTAATCAATATTTGAACCAACTGTGCCCTTAAACTTCATACACTCACATCCCTCCATCAGAGTCAAACATTAAAACAAAAGGAGCTTTCAGCACAGCTTTGAGCGCACTGTGTGTCATATCGACAACAAAAAGAAATAAATTACACTAAATGTGTAATTTGGTGAATTTTGTTGTCCTTGTTGCTTTTCACCTTCTGCTTTATTATGTTTTTTGTTTTGGTTTTTTTTTTTACCTGAAAAATAAAAACTGGAAAAGTTATTTTGTCTAGGGCCAATGCTATTAACTTGACAATAAGTAAGCAATTTAAAAAAGATTACAGTAGCTACAAGGTCAAGGCTAGTTAACAACAAACTCATCATAGCGATGAAGAATGTGTGTTGTTCTCAATTGATTTACAAGGGTTACAATTATTTTTAATTTTGAATCTGTTTTGTTTTAAGTTGTGCATTTAAATCTTTGAACAGCAAGTTCCCTGCTTTCACCTCGACTATCCAAACTCTAAGCAAGGAACTTCAATTACAGACAATGTTGATATTGGAAGAAAGCAACTCAGTACATTGATGTATTTAGAATATTATGTATTCAACATAATGTGTTGCATGGCACTACAGTACATTTCCCACATAATAATTAAATTAATTGAACAAGCTTCATAACAATTCTGCTTTAATGCCTCTAATGATAAGGCAGTATACTTGTGTCACAGGGTTCTGTTAACATTAAAAATACTTAAACTAGTGCAAGATATATAACTTGGTTGCAAGGTGCATCAGCAATTCATGTTTACCTTAAAATTTATTGGGATGATTGAGACCATAAACTCATAAGGACAATTTTTTGTGAGGTAATGAATACAGTAAGAAGTTGGGTAATTTCCTCCTCCACAATCAAACAGTGGAGTCGCCCCCTGCTGGGCATCACAAAGAATGCAGGTTTTTTTTTTTTTTTTTACCAGTGTCCGTTTCGGATTATGCATGCCTGCTGCTGATGGGTTAAAGCTTTTTTTTCTTCCTCAGTGAGACCTGGATGTCCCCAGCAGCATGTAAGTGATCAACAGCTACACCTGTTTCACTCGATGATTAGACATCTAAATTTGTGGTTTATTGAATTATGAATGCATACATGCAATACTTTAGCAGTTCCAGAATTTCTCTATTATATAGATAAATAAATAAAAACTACTTTGACTATTACGTGCCTAGAGAATAGCTCATATATAGTCAATATTTAGAGATGTTGAATATATGTATTTGCACATATGTTAATAGTACAGAGTAGTTCACTGTATGTGAAGGTAAAAAAGAATTACGGTTGGTGCTCCCCACCCTGTCGTGTAATTCTTAAATGTAAACTAGCTAATGAAGGCTGAACCACCTCAGTGTTTTTGATTAATTTAAAATATAAATTGTTTATGTAAATATAAGCATGTGGCAGTAGTTCAGCTTGATGAATAGATTTTTGTTTAGATGTACATGCTGTTTTCTTGTTCCCTTTGTTTGGACATAGTGGCAGAAATATGTGACTGCAGAGATATAAGCCTTTGCATCAACTATAACCTGCTCACAACTTAACCTTGGATGATGTTTAGCTTTCTTTTGACTCGTATTGTACAAAGAACGTGATGTCTCATTAATGGGCTTCTTTTCCATTCTGTTAATGAAAACGTAGCCAAATGAACACAACAGTGCTCTGATTTGTACCGAGAGGCAACTCATTTGCCTCAAGGTCACGTCTCCATTGTGTTGCTTGTTAATAAGTGTGCATGTAGAGCGTTAAAGATGCAATTGTTTCTCTGTACTGATTTTTATTTTTTTTTCACAATTATTTACGGCATTGAAAGAAAAACAGCCACTACTTTATAACTCAGAAAATGAGCAGCAGCAACAAGTTCAAATAGAAAAAATGTGACTTTAGGTTCGCTGTATTTACTGAAAACAAATCATTTTTGTGGTTGGATTCGGTTTTCTATAAAAATTGTGCAGAACCTTTGCACCCAAAAGTTATCCTTCATTAAATTCAAAATTCTTGAGTATCTTGAAAAAAAAAGCTCAGTTAGTGGAATTTAAGGAGCACTTTAAAGAAAAGGGCCTTTTTCTTCCCTTTTATATCAATGTGATATGATTCTACTGGTTCTATAAAGTTAAATGAATATAAAAGGCCTGAGTAAAGCTTAAAATGAATGCACATACCAGTGGTGACACAAAAAAGCAAACAAGTGTGCAGAAAACTTTGCTCAAAGCTCACACACAGCCTCACAAAGACAACCTGCCTCCTTCGTGCACATAATGACCCTTCATTCAGGCCCAAAAGGTCAACTTGCCCTCACTGTGATTTTAATTATGGCCCCATTGCTAGAAACATGAAGAAGACACTGTTCCGTCTTTTACTTCTCTCACAATAAGGCCTCCTGCTTCCTGTTTGAGAAAGCACCATCTATGAGAAGCTCCCAGTCTCTTAAGCAACAATCAGAAAGGGCTTCTCCCCCATTAAAAGCCCAGAGATGTGGAGGGTCCTGCATACAAGACCATCAGAGAAAAGGGAGAGTTCCTTTTTGCTCCTCAAACACAAAGCAGAGGTCAACAGGAAGCCCCTCTCCCCTGTGCATCTGCCTTTAGCTTTTCTGTTTTGTGCAGCTTTGAAAACACAGAGGTCAAAGATTAAATTTGTTGTCTCACTTTTCATTAGTGGCTCAGCAGAAGACAAACATCTTTAATTCACAACAACATCTCCAACCTCAACAACAGGACAGGTCATTAGTCAATACTACCCAAACCAATATGAGCCTTTTTTGGTACAGAGTTGAGTGGAGCGCTCCAAAAGTAGCACACACATTATATTATGTATGGGTCGCAATAGTGGAAAAAGGCTGCAGTTAATAGAAGTGATCTAGGTTTACAGCAAAAAACGTGATAGGTGTGATTAAAGACAATTTAAAAAGTTAATGTTGGTAAATTGGCAGAAGTGAAGAAGTTAGACGGATAACATGGCTAGTGGAAGGGACATGGTTACATAAAAATGTGTGACACAAAACATGAGGCGAGGATCATTCACTTTTGTTTTCACACGAGACACAAACTCAGTTCTCGTGGGTGAAAGTCTGTTTAGACACGTCCAAGACTCCTCCCTCCCTCACAGAATTTGAATTTCACCAGTCAAATCCTGTTTCGCTGCCCTTTGTTAATATCACAACCACGAGAGACTGATGGAGGTCAGTTTAAAATGTAAATACGGGTCATATTTTTCTGTCTGTACAAACAACCTACTGGATCATTTTAAAGGGAGACCAGTCTCTAAATTCAACAGAATCCTGCAATTAAGACTGGGAGCTGTGAGATAACAGCTTATATCCATGTGGGCACAAGGGGCCACATGCTTAAGAAGATCACCCGTGGGGGGTTTATCTATCTATGATTCCTTCTCTGTTTTCATTATACAGTCTGTCAGTGATTTTCTCTGATAAAATCTGCACTCTGCTCCATCATGTGGCCACGCAGGCTATCACTGCATATTGCAGAAGGTCCAGTTGCAAATACAAAACCATCTTCTCTCCCAATCAAGACATAAATGATCGGATAAAAATCCCTGACTGTAAAGCCGGAGCGAAAGTATGACTCAAACCATTAACCCGCTGGCGTGTATACCATTGACCTTTAAGTAACATTTACCAGCCAGCAGCAGCTTGGCTCTCCAGTCCCTGCGAGATGCTGCCATGACGGACAGGTGAGCGCTGTTTGTGCTGGCCGCCAGTTCATACTGCAGGTTCGCTCGTCTCTCTGGTGGGTTCCATGTTTGGCGAGTTCAGGACCTGCCTCGGACCTTGATTAATGACTATCGCGTCCATTTCTCAAAAACGCTTGGCTGTTTGTTTTGGAGGCAACGGGAGACAGCTCACGTAGCTGGCTTGATACGTTTCCCACGATGCCGTCTGTGCGGATGAGTTCTGGAGACACTCGGCTCCTGCTCCAGTCCACCGCTGATATGAAAAGCAGTGTGTCTACATTAATCATGAGTGTCCACAAGAAAACTCCTGATCCCACTCCTGGGATTCTCACAGGGGTAAAATATTAAGAGCTGCATCCTGAGATTTTGATTATCGATAAACTAAAAACCTAATGAACAGATAAACTTTAAACCTGTTATATTAGTTGAGACGTCTCTGGAGGGGATATTGATTTTAGATGAGTGCAGAGTCGCAGGCCGGTGTGACTCACTCTTCATTACATTCTCCTCATTGTGATTTGCGCTGTGGATTACAAACAGACAAATAAAACCCTGTGTTTGTATTTTCACTAAGGTGCTTTCTAATGCCAATGTGCTCTTTCAAACTTCAGCCCCTCAGATGTGCTGCATTTCCCTACATGTACACAGACTTCACTGATAACAATTCAAACAGTTTCTATTTGTGAAAAGGAGCCTCATCCCTTCAAGCTTTGGTCAGCATAACACTGAACATTTTGCTTTTTTAAAATTCAAGGACTTAAGAACATAATTCCTGCATATAAATCTTTTATTTGCATTCATGAAATGTATTGTCCTATTGTGTCAAATGATTAGAGTGCTGAGGGGCAAGGGAGCAGAGAACCTCCATTTCTACAAGTACAATAAGAATAAATAAATGCAGTGTTTTGATGTATGGAATACAAATCCCAAGCCAGCCAGAGACAAATATTTCTCAGAGTAATTAAAATAAGTACACATAGAAATATTCCACATAGAGAGCAGTGATGTGAATTTAACAAGCACAGTTGAAGCATTCAAGAAAACACAATTAACCATTTGCACACAAATGCACAATCTAGATATTTGTTTTCTGTTTGGCTTTTACTCTAATGAATAAAATAATAATATATGAATAATATAGCGTATGACACGGTGTTTTCATAATCAGGTAAATCGATTTCTTCGTCCTGTCCATTCCAAAACAAGAAGAGGACCATTAGAATACATGTAATTAAGGCTAACCACAGTATTATCCTGGTCATAGAATTTGTATGAGCTGTGCTGATAATAAAATGCCAAAATACTTAACAGCATCTCTCCCAACAATAGAGGAAATTTGCACTCTACTAAATGCAACTAAAGTTAAATGTTAAGTTTCGCTTATTATCAAGTGAACAAACTTCATTACTGGAATAAATCAAACCACAGTTACCATAAAACAAGCACATTTCTGTGAGGGGAAAAAAGAGAAAATGTCCAGCAGTAATATGTTAATCAGCAATGAGAGACCTTTTAGCTGGCGTGGTTGGCAACATGGATGCATGATGGGTAATTAACAGTTTGCAAACACAGGAGGATGTGCACTGTGCGCCGCTGCTACCTTCCCTCCTTCGAGATGAAACAGTGAGGGTGTTCACAGAAAAGTAGGTGATTTCTCAAAGTAGTTTGGTGTTCTGTGTGAAGATTTTAGAAAACCTGCTTCTTTTGAGGTGTTATGTAGAGTCGATTTTACCAGGCGTTTCTTCCTCCTTTTTTCACACAGTCATTTAGCCACACAATGTAGATGTAAAAAGCTGTTCAATCCAAATGACAAAACATTCTTGAATTTTTTTTGACAAAGAGCAAATTACTATCAAAACCCTGATCCGGAAAATCTGGAAATATATACAAGCATTCTCATGTAACCTGTGTATGAACTAGGTAGCACTGACTACATATACGTTAACATAATTTGACAGCTTCTATATTATTTATTTATGTTTTCCCTTGAAACCACAGGATCAACAAACAGAAACATATGTGCAGGGGATTTAAGAGATCCATGGTATTAGACACTCACCCCTCTTCTATTCACTTTAATTCAAACAGTGCTTTCTGAAAATGGATCGACTAGTTAATTATTCAACATTAAAAGAAATCATGTCCCTAGCATCCTTTGATAGAAGAAAAAAGATGAAAGCATGCAAAAGCAAAAAAAAAAAAAGTCTTCTGTGTAAAGTAAAATGCTTTGCAGCTACCTGTCAGAGTGCAATCCTAAAAGTATATTTTAAAAAACAACAATTAATTAGTACATCTTGTATGTGCATTGTACATATTGTTATATTTATTTCAAGATTTAAAAAAGGCATTTTACAGTTTATTTTTCATCATAATTGTTTGTTTATACAGACGTAGCATGAAATCGGTGGGATAAGTCAATATGCAAATATATTGCATTTTTTATGTTATATTCTTTTACCTGATTTAAATGCTGTTTCCCCTGTATGCGTATTTAAACATTTTATTATAAGCATGCATTTACAACCTGGATGGAATCAGGGTTGTAAATGAAAAACGGAATACGATCATCCTTTTTGTTAGCTTTTCAAATAAAAACTATACAATTATTTTGTTTATATTTTCTTTTTATACATTTATACAATGAATTCTTAATTTTATGTATGTTGTTTTCATTTACATTTTGCACAACATCCAACATTTTTCAGAGTGGGCTACGTGCAACATTCCTGTTTGAATTAAGCTTATTTGTGCTATATATATTGTTGTTTTTTTGGTATTAGTATATATAAATAGGTTTACTTGCACTGTCTTTGTCTACATCTTAAATTCTCATTTTGTTTTTGTTTTTCTAATTGACTGATTCTTTTTTTTTTTTTTTTTAACTTCCTTTGAAACATATTTAATTAGCACTGCTGGGGAATCCAAGACACTGACTGCTCCTGTGGTTGTTGTACATTTCATAATAAATAACTTGAAACTACATTTGGCTATAGAGACAAAAAAATAATTTGAACACTTATATATCTAAATATTTATTTTCAGAGCTCCCAGAAACAAGTATACAGAACAGGAATTCCAATGAGGTATCAGTTGAGTAACACAATGAAAGTAGCTTTGTGTTTTGCATTTATTATTCTCGCTTTAATTTGTATATGCAACAGAGACAGAATTATAATTACATGTGCCACTCATTACTGCTGACTTCAATCTAATGAACAATTCAGACTTGCTCAGGTCAGAACCAGTGTATGCATTAATCACCATAAAGACTACAACAGAGAGTTGAAGTCTTGTGATGAGACACTGCTGGTGCTCTGAGTCCCTGCACACTCATGGAGGAGACATGGTGGTGCACGGATGAGACAATCCCCACTCGTGCTAAACCACAGCTGCACGTGTTGCAGAGGTGAGCACGCAAAAAAAAAAAAAAAAGGAAAACCCACAACAAAATAAATGACACCAAAAGAAAGGCGTGCATGCTCCTGCTCCGTCATTGAGACTAGTGGCGGCAACGCAGCCTATCATCATCTTATTAAAGGGTCCTGGAGATTAGAATCACCAGGGCGGCATCAGAGGCAGGTGTCCCCACGGCAGGCATGATAACACGCTGCCAGCCCCCAGTAAACTCTCAGGTACCTGCTGAGGCAATCCGGGGAGAGGCCAGCTTGGAGCTCCTCTGCTTTGGTCTGGTCTGTGTGGGCTCAGGTTTGGAGGGCCCCGAGCGGCGGGGTGCCTCTTCTTCCACCGGCTGCCTAAACACAGACACACTGGATGAGAACCAGAGACGGCATTCCCTTTCCCTTCCTCCCTGCTCCCTAACACTGCTGGCTGGGCTGCAGCCAGCGAACACAAACACCGCTTTCACCTCATCCAGATAAAGCACATCAGTGATCATTGAGCGGAATAGTCTGCTTTCATGGTGTTGCCTGGTCTAGGTGTGTTGGTAGGCAGATTCACAACACTTTGCACTGTGCACAAAATTCCCCCTCACTGCTGTGTGACAACACTGCTGAGAGCACATACAGAGGAATTACTGTCATAACATTTGTTTTTACGCGTCTAACAGCATGATGACATGAAACAATATTTTTTAATCAGCAATTCTATGTCTTGTTTTGATCTTATAGTGATTTATTTCTGCTTGGAAGGAGCCAGCCATGTTGCAACACAGTGTAAGTGTCACCTGGATGTATGTATCAGCTCTATTTCTCGCAGTTACATTTGAAATTCATTGTTGATTTTGTGATTGCTACATCAAATATTGGCTATAATAGAAACTGCATTTCCTGAGCTGATGAGATAAGGTTAGTGAATCACCGGTGCTGAGCTCATCACCAACATACACACACAGAAACACACACACATGCACAATCCCCTTGTTCAGCTGGAGCAGGCACCAGGTCCCCCCCCCCACCCTCCTTTTTCTTTTATTTACACATATATATATGCAACAGCAGTTTAAAAAATATATTTTGCTTATCCCTAATTGTTTTCCTCAGATGGTCTTTTTCATCTGTATCATCTTTATTTTTAATAAATAACACTTTAATTATAATATAGAAAAAAATGGTGTGCGTGTGTATATAAAATAAAAAAAGAAGCAGGAGACAAAAACAAGATACGGTTTTATAGATATAAACTATAAGAGATAATTCATAATTTCATGTGGTTAATTTTTCCCCCTTATTACCTTTATGTGTATCTTTTTTTAGGCTGTATCTGCAAGAATAAGACACCACAGAAATGGAGCACTGAAATCTGCATCAGTTATTTGTGTCCAGTCTGGCTGCTTCTGCTGAGGGAGAAAATAAAAACAGCCCAGTCTGTGCTGCCAGTGAGGAATTCAGGTTAGTCCCAGAGGACATCACACCTGTCAAGAAAGCAGGATGCAATAACACCCTCTATCCTAAAAAATAGATCTGAGGAAACATTATCTAATATAATGAAAAATAGATCTAAGGCACTGACAAAGCAGATAAAACAGGAAAACAAGCTTGGAGTAATGGCTTTTATTCTCCTTTGATAGGCCTGGAGTATTTAGTAAGTAAAAAAAAAAAAGAGGAAAGAAATAGAAAAAGGACGGATACAAAAGTAGAGCTCAAGGATTAAAGATATAAAAACTTTAATTTAAGCTGTAACTTAATTTGGCCCCTGTGTGACAGATTGCTCGGGAATGGTGGAGTCAAACTGGTTGCAAACAGCCTCAGGAAGTACCCTCTTTTCTTTTTCTTTTTTTCCCTCCACCGGGAGACCGCCCATATGTGCGTTTAATCCACATTTACAAGCAACTCCTATCTTCCTCCTATTTTACCATCACTGTCCTGCTCCCAAACTGCCTTTTTCCTCCTCACATGCTTTTCACTGCAGTCGTCCGCCGGCTTCCTCCAGCCTCCCTCTCTCTTTCTCTCTCTCTCTCTCTCTCTCTCCCCCCCTCTCTCCTTTTTTTCCTCCTATTTATGAAAACGTCACTTCAAGTCCCTCCCTGTTTGAATCTCATTAGTTTCTTGTGTGTTTCTCCCTGTCAATAATCCTGAATCCAGACTCTCTCTATTTCCATCCCTCTCTATCTGTCAATCAGCGCCGCCTTTGAACTGAAAACCACTCCGACCAACTTCAACTCACTCAATCCGAGCGGCTCGGCTCCTTCTCCGGCTTCCTTTTTCTGCCAAGATTCCCTTCTTTTTTAGTTTTGTACCAACCGCCAGAGCTTTGGAAAACGCCAATACAGACCCCAAACTTAAACTCGGACTTTCTAGATCACCGAGATCAAGGGTTTAAAACTTCGTGTTTTGCCCCCCAAAACATTTTTGCACGGGAAAAATGCCGCAGCTCAACGGCGGTGGAGGGGACGATCTGGGTGCAAACGATGAAATGATTTCCTTCAAAGACGAAGGAGAGCAGGAAGAGAAAATTTCGGAGAACTCCTCGGCAGAAAGGGATTTAGCCGATGTCAAATCTTCTCTTGTAAACGAGTCGGAAACGAATCAAAACAGCTCGTCGGATTCAGAGGTAAGTTGCACATTAAAAACGGGGCTCGATCGTCCCCGCGTCTGTTAAGTTCAGGGGCCTGCATTTCTTACATTGTCACACTTAAAGAAGAAAGTTTACTATCACCCTCATCGCCCGTTGTGTTAACTTTAACGCAATCCCTGTGTTTCATTGCATTTCAAGGCGGAAAGACGGCCTCCGCCTAGATCTGAAACTTTCAGAGACAAAACAAGAGAAAGTTTAGAGGAGGGTGAGTTTCTGCTTTATTGTTCCACTCCTGTTTTTTTTTTGCACCATGACATTATATGTGCCACACGGAGGGCAGCTCCTCCGCTTTATTCCTCAAATGCATTTTTGTAGGAAAAAAAGTTTTCAAGGCCACTTTATAAAAAAAGTTTTCTTCTTTTCCCCCCCCGCCATGTTAGCTGCGAAAAGGCAAGATGGAGGGCTGTTCAAGAGCCCACCGTACCCGGGCTATCCATTTATAATGATCCCCGATCTCACAAGCCCCTACCTTCCCAATGGATCACTTTCTCCAACAGCACGCACAGTAAGTTCATTTATTTACAACTGTATGTGCACACACACTCCTCTCTATCACACACACGGACTGTAGACACGCAGGCAGCCGGACACGGCGTGTTGTCACCCAGAAGTGCACCCGATAAAAATGTAGAGCCCAAGTTTTGCAACTCATGAAGTGTACAGTACAATGGCATGCATGTCCGCCTGCAGCTCCAGCCTGCGTGTGTGTGTATCGTGGGCAGCAGCTAGCATGCTAACAGTGCTAAGCGCTAGGACTCGTTGCAATGAAAATTATATGGCAGGTTATATGCACTTGTCATTATTTACTTACATGCACCCTAAAATGTGACTTTTGCAACTTTTAGAATTAAATGCATGAGAAATTTTAAATTCCTCTTTTCGTAAAAAAAATATTATCGTGCAGGCTGTCCTGTATTCCAGGCTACAAGTGCATGTTTTTAACCCACTGAATAATGCAATTGGCTTGTGTTTGCACAGCCTCATCAAACATGCCCTTTTTTCTACCACAAGCTGCATGAGCATTCAGACCTTTACACTGGCTTTCTGACACGCTGCAAGCAGTGTAAAGCAATGCAAAAGCACACGAATAAAATCAATATGCAAATGAGCGTTTCAAAGTGATTTGCATGTGTCAAAACCCATAAAGGCATTATGTGAAAGGTGCATGCATTAAAATTTGCGAGACTTTTTTTTTTTTTTTTTTAATTTTAAAATCATTACAGAATAATTATTTCTTATTGATATTTTTATTTTTAAAGTGTGATTTATTGAATGATTGTCCAACACTATGCTGTGCTCTGCATGTGCACCACCTTTGCTTCGAATGAGGAATCCACTGCCTTTAAAAAAAAAAAAAAAGCATGTGCCATGTAAACCCATATTTATAAATAAATTCATGTTATTTAGACACAATCAGCCATGCTATAATTATGCACACTTACTCATTTGCTCAGCACCTCGCTAGTCCCACTGGGCAATGGCAATTCCTTAAGCGGCATAATTTTCTCAACCATGGGTGTTTTTTAGCCCCCCTATTTTAAACGGTTGCAATTACAAGTCTGCGCTTTAGGACCTGTCATCTCATTTTACAAGGTTAAGGCAAAGACCAGGCATTAGGAAATATGACCCCCTCCACCCCCCCACCACCTCAGCTTTGGCTAACGAAACTGATATTTGTTACCTCAATTTTTTTCTGCGCTGTGCACACCTTGAAAATAAATGCACATCTGACACATAATGCCTCCTTTTGTGTTTGACACAATTCCTGCTTTTGAGTTGATCGCACCATGAAATAATTTTTTTGCTGCTTGCACAATTCTCTCTACACATGCGTGTGTGTGTGTTTTATAGTTTTAAAAAGATTTTATCATTCCCGGCATATGCACACATGAGAACATTTTGCCATTCTTTCCCTCTTAGTCAGGCAGCCTTGTTAACGCTACCGGCTGGTATGTGGAATTAGTCACTCATTATTCTCATCAGTACTGACACAAACACACATTCACAACAACACACATGATTTGAACTGAGGCACTTCCTTGTTTCAGTGGCAGAGGTTTGTAGTTTTCTTTGTGCCTGTATCGCAGCACTGTGCCCAGTCCGAGGAGCGCTCATTTCATTGTGCTTATGCAGCAGTTAGAAAAGCAGTAAATTGTGCAGCATGGCTGGAGGATGCTGCGGCGAGACGGTGTTGACCTCTGCTCTCTTAATTCCAGCCCTTTTCAGAAAATGAAAGCTCTTTTTTATTATTATTTAAATCCACATTCCCTGATTTGTTACCTGTTGTTTAGTTTCTCCTCTGTGCCACTTTCTTGTGTAAAGTCGTTTCAAAACCTGAGAGCCCCTGCTGATGATCGAGGAGATGCTTTATTTGCATATTCAGAGAAAACATTTATTGGAGGTGAATCCACGGTTCTACCTGAGCAGCGAGTGCAGGTGATGAACATGGTTTTCGGCTTGCGGTGATCTTCCTACTGTACACCCTCGGCCCCCACTGTCTGCAGCGCCCTGTGTGTCCAGCCATTAGAGCTTTGAAGTCAGCGGCCGCTGTAATATAAATGTATTAGACTTAAAGCTGGCATAAATAATTCACCTGGACATTGATTAGCTGTCTTGCTCCCTAACATGTCATGTGAGGCTCTGAATATGACTGCTAGTATTATTGGAATGAGACTTTCTTCTGTCTTGTCATGAAAGGCTTTGATTCTCGCTGCTTTTCCCTTCATTTTTTTTTTTGTCTTCTTGGTTTGGGTGATGCTGTGATATAAATATATATTTTTAAGATGTGGATTTGTACATTAGGCCTTTTTAAAATGTTTTGCATTTAGTATAATTTAAATTGTGATTTTTAATTTAGCAGAAATTTGCAGGTATTCCCCAGAGCAGATTTTTTTTCCATCAGCTTGCACTAATCCTGATCTATCTGGACATTTTACTTTGTTTCTGTGATTTTTTTTGTTTTTACATGGCTTAAGTGGGAGGAAAAAAAATTCCTGCATGTGGCAGTTACCATAATTTGTCTGACCTCTGGGAGCCATAATCAGTGAGAATTTGTTTTTCCTACCACCTAGGTCCAAGGAGGCTCACAATTTAGTATCATTTAGCAATTTGACATGACGTTGTGCCCGGGCTTTAAAAGCCTTCCTGTCCTCGTCTCCTCCTCTCCTCCCTGCCGTCTCCCTCCTCCCCAAACCTCACACAAAGGCCTGCTGGATCACTGGGTGCAGGTTGAATTGGAGAAGTGGCCTGCCCAGTTCACCCTGGTTTTTTATCTCCTTTCACTTTCCCCCTGTTCCCTTTGCTCTCTCTATCTCCCTTCCTCTCTCTGTCTACCTTTTGTTTCCTGCCGATGCTAACACAGGGCTTGTGAAAAAAGGCGGCGGGTTAACTGCGGTGCTGTGGGCTAACATCACACCTCAACAGGTCTGGAGACGCAGAGGCTCAGGGAGGGAGAGCGGGATCTGGGCGGCCAGCTCTCCTGCATCGGGGCTGCAGGGCCGTAAATCCACTGGCTTTATTTACTGCCTCTCGGACTTATGAATGTTAAGATATTTGACGCCACCCCTGGCCCCATAATTCTCCAAGCCTGGAGACTTTTGGCGGAGGTTTTGAGTTTCGACGTATAATTACGAGTAGTTTAAAAAAGAACAAGAAAGTGGAGGTGGGGGGGGCGAAGGGGGGAATGAAAACGCAACACCAAGCATTCACCGCTGTGTTTAGAGTGAAAAAAGACGCTCCCAGAACCCGTGGCGATTCTACTTCAAGACGGTGGAAAGGCTTTGTGTGGTTGAAACAATAGCTTTTCTCCCCTTTTCCCTCTTTGTTTCAGTTGTGTTGTCGTGCCAGGATCGCTCATGTTTGCCGCAGATTCACCTTCTTGGAAAATAAATCCACTTTCATACAAGCTGACTTCTTCCTTTATCATTTTTATTTTAGGGGAAAACACACAATGGAGGATTTTCTGGTCAGATTATTGTAATGAACATGCAGAAGTGAATGCAACACCACCTCCTTTGTGCTCACGTGCACACATTGCTGTGGCCTTATCTGTTATAATTGACACAGACAGACAGTATCTTTCCTAAACGTGGCAGCAGCATAAGCATAACAATGGTATATCATATGGATTATGTGTGTTCGGCTGCTGTAAATGGATTTTTGGCTGTGACAAGAGGAAAGATAGTTTAATACGGATTTAAGGGATAGGGCCCACACCTTATCAAATTGGCTTTACATGTTAATAGGGCCTAATTGGTGTCCGCGGGGGGTTTGGTGGCACGACGCGGCCGCATTTTGTGCCTCTAGCCGCAAAATGCACTCTGAATTTAGTTGGAAGGTTGCGCTCCTTTTGTCTTGCAAATCACTTTTGTTTACAAAGTATGGCGGAAGCGGCTCCCGCTCACTCTCTCTCCCTCCCACTACTCCTTTTTGTGCTCCATCCCTTCCTCTCTCTCTCTCTCTCTCTCTCTCTCTCTCTCTCTCTCTCTGCTGTTTCTCTCATCCTATGCGAGGAGAGGGGAAAGAAAAGGTCCTTATTTTTCTTCGACTCAATAAACAGTCATAAAAAGCACAATCTGCTTTGGATTTGAGGAGTTAAGTTAGAGAAAGGGGAGGGGGGGCTGGGAAGCAAAGTTTGGCACCATTAAATTAAAATTGGGGCCTGCTAGACATTAGCGGTGCACAGCACATTCTCGGAGCTTAATTAGTCCGAACTGTAATTGTTCATGGTCTGCCAATAGGAGTAATGCTCAGGAAAAGTGGAGTTGCACTAAATCGGCCCAGGGTTTTTAAAACAATAAATCACTTGCATATTTGTGCCGTGATTCAGATGGAGGCTCGACCTCTCCCATCTCGACATGTGGTAAATTGTAAAGTCAATGAATCGCAGATGTAGGGGTGGGGAGGTGGTGGTGGTTGTGGAGGGACTCAGAGAGACAGGGAGAGGGAGTACAGTAAGGTTTTGTTAGTGCCTGGTGAATGAATGGAAAAGATTTGTGCAGTAAATATTTACTGAGGAGATATATATATTTTTTTCTCCCTGCTAGCGGGGCTTAATTGTCTAATGCTGATGATGTTGGCAGGCTGAGCCGTGTGAGAGCTTACGCGCTCGTCGATCTGTCACTCTGCTTGAAACACCACAGAGGCAAAAAAGGAAAAAAAAAAAAAAAAGAAAAATCAGTCAGTTTGTGAGTGTGTTTCTAATCAGATTTTTAACTAGTGCAAAGGGAGTCGTGGTTCCCTGGTGGCAGTGTGCTGGGTTTGGGTGTAGCTAACGTTCAGCTGCAGTCAAGTCTGGTTTGGGGCTGAACCTTTTTTTAATTAAATCATTGACTTCATTGTTTTTAATGTAATAACAGCTAATCTGATGCCTAATTTTGACTTCAATGTAACAGATTATGCCTGTTCCTCATTAAGTCATCGCACAGCCTGCGTATTTTCTTTCTTTTTCTTTTGGTAAAACAAATTATTCTCAGAATGGATAAATCCATTTTCACCTCCTGTATCCTTCCTTGTTTCTGTCAGTGAGCCACCACACTCTGCTTTTCTGTGCCTGAGCAAAGAGAAAAAAAGGCATTAGTTTAGCAGCTGTGCACTGGTGCCCCCCCTCAGCCCCCAGTGTAACCCCCCCC
>JAOWBC010000617.1:7937798-7957173 GCA_028566105.1 Hypoplectrus providencianus
TGTGTGTGTGTGTGTGGATTGTGTTTGTCTCGTAGAGATTTGTCAAGTTTAGCACACCTCTGCTCCCCTCTTTGGCCCAGCTGAGCCCACAGTGTGTGTGTGTGTCTGTTGTGTTTGTGCTCCAGTGAGAGACAACCAGGATTTCATGTGCACTGTGTTTACTGTAGTCCTCGCTTTTAACAGCACACTGTATATTTATGTCGAGACGACACAGCCTCTCACCCCCTTGATGTTGGGAGAGGGGCTGGGGGTTGGTTGCGAGGTGGAAGTGGGTTCGGGGAGGGAGAGGCTGTCCCGCGTTGCTTGTTGACGGTGGGGGGAGTTGTGAGGGCAACAAACACTCCCAGCAGCCCCCTCTGCTCCGCCCCATCCATCCCTTCATGCCCTCTCGAAGCCTATTCTCTTTAACTCGTGTGTGTGCACTTTATCCCCCTCTACGTCATACTGTAACTAACTGGCTGATTGCGTCATCCTCTTGTCATTCATTGGACACAAAACATACTATTTAGCCACATTCCATGCAAGCTTCCTCTCTTTTTTCCTGCTTCCGAGTACCCTCTCTGTCTCTCTCTCTGCCCCACTCTCTCTCTTTTGGCGTAGACTTTTGCATATATCACAGGCTGGCAGGCTAAGAGCTTGGGACTTCCCCACGCCACACTCCAAGCCTTTGATCCTTTGCTTTGGAGGTAACATCAAAAGGAGAGGCATAGAAAGGCAGCTACTACTGTGAAGTTCAATGTTCAACTTGATGGCTTGGCTGAGGGCTTTTTTTCCTCTCTCCACCCCCCCCCCACCCCCCCTTCTCCCTCACCGCCCTCCCTTCCTCCCTCCACCCGCTGCTCCCTCGATCCCTTCGCTGCATCCCTCAGCTGACAAAAACACACAGTTTGTAGCCAAGGGTTTTTTTTGTGTGCGCGCCTCTGACCTCACCTCCACAGAACCTATCTGGCACAAAACAAGACCTCCTCCCCGTAAAAACTCAGATATACAGATGGTGTACACAAAGATGCGGCCGTTTCTTTTTGATGGTGCGGTAAAAGGTGCAATTCCGGCGCCCGGCCCTTCCCTTGCTACCCGTTTCTTCCACTCTGTGTGGATCACATGCAGCATCCTATATTGCAGCTGGTTGCATCAATGCCAAGCCAGGCCCACTGTAGCAGCAGCAGCAGTGGTGGTGGATAGGTTAGCAGGAGGAAAAGGGCAGCGCAGCATATTGTTTCCTGCACGCCCCCTCTGTGGATGGATCTATCCTTATTCTCTACGTCACTTATTCTGTATGTGAGAAAATGAGTGTCAGGAAAAAAAGACCTCTCTGCCTTATTTGCAGCTGCTTTGGTTGCTGTGTTGACACGGGGCACAGAAAGCTCGCAATCATTCGTTCACAGGAAAACAAATGATTTTCATAATGAATGCCTCAACTGAGTTTCTTATGCAAAATCTCTAAATTAAGGCAGTATCAGATGAAGCCATGCATTCCAGGTCAAAGCCAGCCTTTTCTGCGGTGTAGTCAACTGTATTTAAATGACACAGACTTGATAAGGCGATCCAGAAAGCCGAGGTGCTCCACTAAATGCTTTTTCGTCTTTTATGAGCTTCCCTGTCTGACTGTGCCAATTAGCAAAGGCGTGTGGCCTGCTTTTCTTCTCCTCTTTTTCCTGCTCCAACTCTCTTTCTAGATAGACGCTCTCTATCATGCTCCTGCACACACACTCTCCGCCGTACACACACCAAGCACACGTTTGGTGTATCATTAGCTTAGTGTGCGGGGAGGCGTGCGAGCCCGGGCTCTCCCCTGCCTTATCTCCATGTCAATCACAGCGTGTGTGTGAACATCAGTTGTAATGATCTCCATCCAGCCTGTCGGTGCGTGTTAGCGCCTGGCTTCCCTCGCCCCCGGAGCAAGCCGTTCCCTAGCTAATAGATGCAAAATTAAGCTGATCAATAGATGGCCTCAGCTCATTATTGACATGTTATCGCGGCGTGGGATTTTTGTGCGGGGGTTTTATACAGTGCTAGCGAGAGATGCAAGGCAGGAGGGGAGAAAAAAAGTTAGCCCTCTCCCCCAAATGGCTCAGACCACTTTGTTTCAACCCTGCAATGATATAACATCAAGCTAATTTATTCCTAATCCTATGCATGTAATATTTTATATGCCAAAACCGTTTTCTCTTTATACAACTTGTCCTATTGGAAGAGTAATCACCTGCTCAGTGGTTGGAAATGAGATGGAGACTTTGTAAAACGCCATATTAAAGATTCATCAATAATTGGCATGTGTGCTGCTGTTTGTGTTGCGGGGGAGGAGGTTGGAGGGTGGTGGGGGGCTCTTATGGACGGATCACCACGTGATTGAGCTAAGTGGTAATTAACCATGAGAGAGGTGTGTGTGTGTGTGTTTTTGCCTGTGTATGCATGAAGATGCTGCTGTGAGTCAGAAAAGGTGGGTATGCAGAGGGTAAGATGGGGGCTGCATCACTGACAGAGTTGATTTGGAGGTGAGCGCTGAGGGCAGGTGGTCAGGTTATGGAGGGACGGGAGGGGAGAGCCACCCACTCTGGCCCGAGCTACACCGCCGCCTCCCCTGACCCTCCTCAGGTCTTATTGTCATGGAAGCATCTCGCATTTTAATGAGCTCCAATAACCAAGCCCTTATTACTTATTTATTCATTAAGCTACCGTGGCAAAGCGGCAGTACCCCACTGAGCGAGTGTGCACGTAATTGCTTGTGTGGGATTTTTTTTTTCTTCTTTCATGCACAATATCATTGTAAATACTACGTTGCATAAGAAGTTAGTTTAAAGCTAAAGGAAGGCAAAATAAATGGCTTAAAGCTGGTGAATTAGAGTCGATAGTTGGGTTATGAATCCATAAACTGAGATCATATTTGAGATTTGAGTTGAAACCCTTAAAATCCAGGGCTTTAGGTATGCTGAGGGAGTAGGCCTCATGAATATGGAGGATGAACTGCTTCAAGGTGTATGTGCAAGTGTGAAGGGACTCAAAACAGACTGGATGTTTGTTGGTTTCGTATGATGCTTTTGTGAAGATTAATTGCCTGTTGGTATGTGTGTGTGACGCCTTCGACATAATGCTTTCTGATTGATGAATATGCGTAGGTGGAACTGTGTGATAGCGTATAGTGTTTTCACAATATCGGAAGTCTTTGTGAAGCTGGAGAGTGTACACATTCTCTCCCTCTGAGGCATGTTTCGTAGCTTCCTTATATCCAGTCTACCGTTTAACTAATTCATAGTGAACTCTCGCAGAACAAAACCAGACACCCAACATCAAGGGCAGCGTTCAGCTCTCCTCCAGCACAATACCAAATACAGCATTCTCCAGCAGAACGTGGGCGCTGCAATCAGCTTACTTTTCTCCCTCAGCAGAGCTCAGCTGCTGTTCACCTTTTTAACTCTCCCCTCCACGCCCCAAACCCTGCTTCCTGCAAACAAAGGTAAGCGTGCAGTGTGCGCATGAGTTGCCCAACCTCTTCTCCTCCTACCCCCTGGCCTGGCCTGGCCTTGCATAAGGGGCTCAGACACACCCAGGGCCTGCAGACGTGCCTGTTCACCTCCATATAGCCTTTAAGTAGGTCAGTGTGTACGAGACTCCAACCAGGAAGGTCCAGGACCTGAACTTTGGCCTGCCAATCCATCAGCCTCCTTCCTCTGAGCTGTGGGTCCTTCACTGTTTACCATTAACAATGTTTTAATTGTGATTGTCATGTGTACAATAAGAGAAGCAGATGTTCAAGCAGATGTTTATATCTCAGTAAACTGACATGATGTTCAGAGGGATCTGTGGTAGTCTATAGTTTGATGCAAAAAGAAACTAGATTTTATATTTCATCCTTAAAGGTGTTTCTCATCCAAGGTTCTGATGATTTCTCAGAATTAATAAGTGACAAAATGTCCTCAAGGTAAAACAAGTAAATCCAGTTGCCTCTTGAATAAGTATATCTAGATCCTGTTGCATGTCTGATTAATCTTATTAAAGGAAGGCAAGTAAGAAAGAGTGACTCATTTATCATGTTAATAATCTGGTGGATCACCTTGATATGAACATTTAGTTGTAGTTTAAGAAATAACATGAAACATTTTCTGCTTTCATGCCTCAAGATAAATCTTCATCTAAACTATAAATGAATAAATAAAACATTTTTTTGAACTGAGATGTATGAACAGTTGGCAGCTATTGGATTAATTGACAGCAATTTCAATTGTAATTAATTGATTGAATGTCATGATCCAAAAAACAAAACAAGACATTTGTGTATATCAACCTGGGCTTTGGGAAGCACTGATCAGCATTTTTCACCATTTTATAGACCAAACCACTGATGGCTCAGTCAAGAAAATAACTGACAGATTAATTGTTAGTCGCAGACGTAACTTCAACCCTCATAGGAGTACGCAAAGCAACTCAGTTAGGATCATTGCATCTATCAGAGCTTCCAGCCTCATGACATATAACCCACACATTTTGTCACCCTAGTGGTCACGGAAGCCAATGAAAGCACCCTGAAGCCCAAGCTATATTTGTTCCCAAGAAAAGAAAAGAAATAAAGAATCACTCAGATAGATGAGTGGCTCTGTGAAGCAGGACAACCTGAAAGCAGAGGCATTCTGCAGCAGAGCCTGATGCTAAAGGTGCCAGAGCGCCTGTTCATTAGCGGGGCTGACGGAAGACCAGCCAGCTCCTGCTGGCCTTCACCCTCCCTGCCACAATATTTATAGAGCAGCCAAGAGATACTCTTAATGACACAGGGAGAGGGACAGTGGGAAAGAGGGGAGGGGGTGCAAAAGTCAGAAATGGAACGCTGTTTACTTTCTGAAGCTTGGTGAGAACTTGGTGTGTTTTGGACTGCAATCATGTCACACTTCCTTTGAGGACACTGCATGTGCATCCAGGTGTTTGTGTGTGTGTGTTCTCTTTGCTATAATCTCTCAGGCGAATTAATTTAATTCAGTGTAGCAAAGTACAGTTTTTTCTCAACTTTTGACCAGCAGACAATTTTGTCTCCTTGTGATTGTTGTAAGCAGATTTGTCGCCTACAAGTTGCACAATCCTTTGAAACTTTCCGGTCAATCAGCTGGTGTTTGAACAGCACATTTGTCCACACTTGCTAAGTAAACAGAGTCAGAGCAAAGCCATACTTATCTCATGAACCAGTGTTTAAGAGAGCGAAACTAACTTCCAGAATGGGCCAGATAAAAGTCAAGTGTTCATGGAAATAAGTCCAAAGAAAGGACACAATACAGATCAGTTGAAAACTAAGCAATTCCCCCCCTTTGTTGTGAAAGACTGCAATATTGTCCTTCACATAACAAACAAGAGTAGTTTCAAAAGCCTGTTTCTACAGCCACGTTGTAGGGGTGTGTAATATCTAACTTGGGTGGAGAGGAAGCAGAGGTCATTTGCACATGTGGAAAATAGGCTTATATGAAAGTGTTGAGTTTTTCTACAAGAACTAGAGAGAAGGGGAGTTTGAGGTGGAGGTGGGGATTTCTGGCAAAGGGAGTCGAGGTGGTGAGGAGGGGAGGTTTTGGATCAGGTCGGCGGCCCCAGTGCTGTCAGGGCCAGTGGAACCCCCAAGCGGTTCTGGCTTTGGAGTAAATATGGGCTCAGCGGACCCCTTCCTGCCCCAACCCCCAGGCCTTCCCACATTCCACTTTCATTTTCCTGGTTGCAAAATGCCTCTGGCTATCAGAGCAGGTGGGGTGTGTTTTTTTTCCTATAATATTTACTCATAAAATGTGTATTAGTAGAACCAAAGCAGCTATGATGGACCCTCTTGTGTCTTCTAACTTTCTTAGTTATTCAGGTCCATTGGCTTTCCAGTAAACCCATTCCTCCTATCACAGGTACTGTACAGAAACAGACACAACTTTGTATCATATAGCTGAGTGGGCTGGTGATTTTCATTTTAACGAAGGGGATTTCAAAGGGTCTGTGTTGCATTAAGCTGCTCCCACCCTCAATTACAGAAAATTACTGTCCCCTCCTTAACAAATTATGTGCTTATATAAGCACGTGTTTGCGTTTTCTGTGGCACCTGTGAGTGAGGACAAAGACTGCCAGCAGTATCCACATCAGATCAAGACAATATGCTCAGCTCTCGTTTTTAAAGGGATAAAATTGTAGTCAAACTGGATGGACTAATCTTTTAAGCTTGGTGCAGTTTACTTGCAGAGCTTTGAATGGGCTCCTCTTACTAGCCTTGATCATTTCAGACTTAAATAAAGCTCTTTAGAGTAGCAGTCTGATTGGTGTAATCTGCAAGCTGTCAATCCCATCTCTGAGCGCTCTCCCAGAGGAGCTGCTGGGCCTGTAGACCAGAATTTGTTCAAATGTGGCTGAGCATTGTTGTTCAGGTGTGAATGCGTGAGTAAGCATGTACAGTATGTCGCTGTGAATGTACATGTGTTGCATAGGCTGCCTATGACGCACGTGTGGAGCTATGTAATGTCTGTCATATGAGGCGGCCACAGATGGGCTCAAGATCTGTTGGACTCTCTGGAGCAACACCCAGTATCCATATGCTGACTCTAAACCCAAGCTGCTATCTGCCTGTCTGTCTCTGCCTGTCCTCCCCTCCTTCCTCACATTGCTCACATGGCTGGGATGCTCGTTGGAGCCCCAGCGGTCCTCATCATCTGTCCCTTGGTTCCCTGCTGGAAAGTCAACCAGTGTTTGGGAGCCACATTGGCACATAAGGAGCTCTGTTTGTTTGATTGGTCTGAAGCCCTCTGCTCTTAATCCAAAACAAAACGAACAAGCCGTGTGGTGGCTGCTGTTGCTGCAGCCGCCAGGCCGCATGTGATAAACACATCAGATGGGGGTTTGATGGAAAAGAAGCTGCTTGTTGACCAGAAACGGCCAAAACAATCCTGCACTTGCTGTCATTCTTACTAAAAAATGTATGAGAAAGTTCTCCCCCCCCTTCCTTGTCAATAGCATGTATTGACGTTTGGTTAATGTTTGATAGGATGTGGAAAAAGGCTTTATATTTGGGAGGATCAGAGTCTTGCACTGGTACCAGGTTTTAGGCCAAATTGCTTTGTTGCCAGCATGTTGAATTAGTAACAACAGTGTCGAGAGCTGGTGTGCAGACGTGTGAGGATGATGTGTGAGCGCTCAGGATGCCCCTCCAATTGTCTCCAGCCTACTTCCCCTCTGCCACGAGCTGTGACACCGGGACCAGGGCCCCAGCTTGTTTTCACTGCGATGACAGTCAGTGTGGATCTGGGTTAACATTCTGTAGCTGATAACATGCCAGACCGTGGTGCAGCAGCAGTCACTCACATATGGGTGAGTAGTCCAGCATGCAAATAAAAAACACCTGCTTGCACATAGAATAGTAAAAAAAAAAAATATACATATAGACATACAAATGAAGCAACTAGAAGATTATTTGATATATATATTTTTTTCAAAGTCTCTTTGAAGATGCAAGAACAAATAGTTTTTCCAAACTAAGGATGTATTTGGGTTTTGGGCAATTGGGAAGACAACAGAAGCAAAGTTTTTAAACAAACCTTACATTGTTAATTAAAGCACAACTATTTGGTTAGGATTATGCACCAAAACTACATGGTTATGATTAGGAAACGGTCATGGTTTGGCTTAAACAAGTACATTTTTGTGTGAGATATGTTATAATGATATAAAATGGGTTCATTTGTTGCATAGGGTAATATACTGTAACTCTAAATTGGTGAACCACGTCTCCCATTTGTTTGACCAATTTATCTGCTGATATGTTGTTAACAATACAGAATTTTTATGTAACTGACAAGGCCATTTTGTCACCTGGGAATGCAGTTTTTCCATAAGGCCTTAGGCTCTGGGAATAGGTATTTTTCAGACTATTTTTTATAGACTAAATGGTTAATTGAAAAAGGAACAGCTAAAATAATCAATAATGACAATAATGATTAGTCAGAGACCCTGTAAACAACTTCCACCTCTCAGCACCAGCCCCCTTCTTGTGCTTGGGAAAGCAGCAGAGGACAGGAAAATCGGAACAGTGAGAGTGAGTTCATCCCTCTGTAAGGATTTAGAGGACTCCCTTGTCTTTCACTTCATCAGAGACAATTGAGTCATTCAGCTCCCATTGTGGGGCTGGCCAGGCGAGGAGGGGCGCAGGGTAGGGGGAAGAAAAGGGGGGAGGCTGAAAGGGAGAAGGGAGAAGGAGAAGCCGTCTGCTGCTCAACCTGGAGTCGGAGCACAGCCACTGGGTGGCTCGTAGAGGGTGGGGGTCTGTCAAGGGGGCGTGTAAGTGTTTGTGTGTGTGTGGGAGGGGGGCAGGAAGAGAGACAGAGGAGAAGAGAGAGTTATCCTGGAACTCCGGAGCAATTTGTCACATTGGAAT
Source organism: Hypoplectrus providencianus (assembly GCA_028566105.1). Classification (NCBI taxonomy): domain Eukaryota; kingdom Metazoa; phylum Chordata; class Actinopteri; order Perciformes; family Serranidae; genus Hypoplectrus; species Hypoplectrus providencianus. The sequence goes on from JAOWBC010000617.1 coordinate 7,946,173, forward strand.
GGCTCTTGAGTTACCCGGGGGGCCCCCCTCATAGCGGGAGAGTTTTCAGGTCGCAGAGTGGGGAACAGGGAGGGGCTTGGAGCAGCAGAGAGGGGTCAGGGGTCATGGCCTACTCAAGCCCAGGCGGTGCGTCGGTTAGCAGGGCAGGCAGGCGGGTGGAGGAAGAGGAAGGAGGCCAAAAAGGGGGTGGTCGGATAGCCCAGTGCTTGCCAGGGCTCCGTTTTCCTTGGCATGCTTGTAAAACCTGCAGGAGAGATTAGTGTGTGAGAACATTTGCAATAGCAGGGCTGAAGTGGAGCCACTTGTCAGGGCATGCGCTGCGGCACCCTCCCTCTCTGTGGAGTCTTTCAGTGTCTCTCTACCACGCTCAGGGGTGTCACCTTCACGCTCCTTACCCACCTACTCAGAATGTCCTCTCGCTCGACCCTGTCTCGGGCTGCAGCTGTGTTTGAATATTTGCATGTGTGAGCATGTGTGCACACGCACACGCAATGGCAGGACTTTCCCATGACTGGATTCACAATTTCCCCCCTTCTCACCAGCACCGTCCCAACTTCTAGCCCTCCTGGCACCAATGGACACTGTCTCGAATTACCTCATAGATGACAGCAGCCACGTCACTCTCTCCCACCTCCTTTACTGTTACAACACCACCCTCTCCGCCTCCTCTCGCTCCTTCATGGCAATTAATACCCAGTGTGGGGGGTCCATAAAAACCCACAAGACCTCAACTCTGGAGTTTTTACAACCTTTCCTTTTTCCACTCTCAGGACATACAAACAAGCATAAACAAACCCAGTTTTTAAGCAATAAAAACAGTCTTAGGGTCATAAATGAGTGGTAGTTGTGGAGAAAGACCAGGCAGCAAACAGTTTTCCCTTGCATGGGCTGTAACCGAGGACATGGAGTCAATAACTCCCTCCAGCGTCTACCACTGGCAGGCACCCCACAGTGAACTCTTCGCTAATTACCACTGATTTAGACACAGTCTCAGGAAGGGTCGCGACACACTCCCTCTCTGACCAGCTCTGACACACATGCAGCACACACACACGCACACGGCCGCAGACGCGCATACAAACTAGCCGCCACCTTTGCTGTATGGCAACACAGAGAAATATATTATACCTGCATCACTATACAACCACCAAACTGGTAGACAATTGCACTGAAATCCTATTTTCTGAAATGGCAGTGGTTAAACTTCTTGTCACGAAGCGCCAAAATTAGATCCTGGGCTCTGGGCCAATGATGATGTTGAGATAATTATGAAATGTAACAGAATTGCACAAAGCTTTTAGGTCTTATGTCATTGTTGCAAAGACGCACATGATCTCAATCACGCATGAAATATAATTGAATAAGATTCAGATAGCATCTTGAAGTGGAGCAACAAAACCCAAACATGTGGATATGAGACGATGGAAAGCCACTCCAGAGTTTAGATTTCCAAATCATGTCGAAGGTTTATGTGCAAATGGCACCATGGGCCCAGATCCAAGTCCATGTCAACCTGTCAGACTGTTTTAAGGGGGGCCGTGTACAAATAAAACCTGTTATTGCTCTTTAATTTAACCCTATGAAACCAAAACTTTAATCAACTTGATAAAAAATATCATTGCCAAAAACTGTACATGCATTACTGTCCAATTTTCAACATGATTTATCCTCAAAATAATTGTACATGACAATAATTCAATCAGGGAGGATACTTTAATTGAAGCAGAAAGTATATTTCATGAACATATATTCTAATCTATTATCAGAAATGTTTCCATTTTAAATTTTCCAAAACCAACCATTTGCATTTAACATATCCTGTAAAGAAAATAATTAAAAATTCTTTACCCCATAGCACAAATTTGAAAAAAAAGAAAAAAGAAAAATTCAGTGAACAGAATCGCAGGCTGCTTACACAAATCAGAGAGGAGTAGCCATAAGTTGCTGGAAGTAAAGATTGAAAAATGGAAATTATTCAATTTGTATAGCATGTGGAGCCCATGTTTTTAATCCAATATTGGTGGTACTTGTTTGGTTTCTTTAGACAAAAGTGTTTTTATTGTCATAATTTGGGGCTTTCATTGGAGTATGTGAACCTTTAACTTTGTCTGTAAAACTTTCGCAAATTCCATTGCATACAAATCCAGATCTGCCACTAGGTCACCACTGAGGCTAATGTTGGAATTTGATTGAACTGCTGCCGCCTAAGTAGTTTCCCGTCTTTGCAGTTTTTAGGCCCTTTACCTCTCCGTACCCATTCCACAGGCCTCAGAGCTGAAGCAGCTGCTGTGACCTCTCTCCCTCAAACGAGGTGGCTGTGACATTGACAAGCAGAGTCTGGACCACGCACTGTAGCTAGGTCAACACCAGGCTGACGAATCTACCGAGAATATCACTGTATGAGCCATGGAGAGTTTATATTTTCATGTGACATTGTGTTAAATGTTTTTCAAGGCGTCAGATTTGGGTATCTGGTACATTTTATTATTATTCAAATATATGATGGCACAGGGTAGACCATTTTGGTAGAACAGTCAACACAGCACATGTCATCAAATTAAAACGACTCCACCCAGTTTATAACAGACAGATGTTTCTCATGACCCTTGTTTCTGCTTATCTGTTTTTTTTGCGTGTGTGTGTGTGTGTGTGTGAGAGAGAGAGAGAGAGAGGAAGAGAGAGAGACTTCTGATAGAGGCCAAGTCAATCATTTATGGGAGCAGTCAGGAGGTTTAGCCCCAGAGGAGCGTGGTGAGACGCCACGCTTTAACCTCTTTATGGGTTCCAATAAAAGCCTTAACAACAGTCACATTTATGACATTAGGTCATCTTAAAGCCATGAGCTGTATACAGTGCGACCTTTAACCTCTGCCCTCCCCCAAGTCCAGATTACAGACTTAATGAATCCCCCACAAAATAAGTTTTTGGAGAAGAGTTTTTGCTGTATATTCCTGGAAAATGTGTAATTTGATTTACACAACTCCTGTGTGCGCTCCTGCTGGAATCTCAGATACATGCTTGAGGCCATCCTCACCCCATCCACCATCCGCCTTATGATCTTTATTTGCTTTTCCATGTTTTTGAGTTTCCACACCCATACACCTTGTCAAGAAATGTCGTCTCCCTTTTTTGTCCTATTTTTAATTTGTTCCTTTTTTGCTTTCTGCATTGTTAACATGTTTTGTTTTCTTTCTTTCCATTCTGTTTCCTTTCTGCCATTCAGTACCTACAGATGAAATGGCCCCTGCTAGATGTTCAACAAGGAGGTCTTCAAAGTAGACAAGCACTTAAAGATGCCAGGTCCCCGTCACCGGCACACATCGTTGTAAGTAACACTCCGCCCGGTACCTTTTTTCTTCTTTTACCAGCTCTTCTTCCCTTATTCATGACAGAAAGACAAACAAACCCTGCTTTTCTTCTCTCATCCATCCTGAAAACTTCTTCAGTGTTAAAGCCATCCCCTTATCCCCTTGAATGGATGTTTTGACTGAAAAAATGCACATTTGTTTGCATTTACCCTTAAATCAGTCATTAACAAGCCCACTCAGTTTTATGTAAACTTGGTCTTTTATATGTGAGAAGCTTTTGTGTGTCACTGAGTGATCAGGAGGCTGGTGGCAGGTGCAGCAGTTGTTCTTTGGACAGCCACGCTGCCTGTAATCCCAGAGAAAATGATAACTCCCAGCCTGGCCTTGCACTAATGCTGGAAGATTATGGAAAACTGGTCTTGTGTTGACAACTTTTTCATGAGAATGAGCTAATGCCGGGCTGCTATCGTCTTTGAGGGAAGTGTGGGCGTTCCTTCAACATTGATTACCCTATCCATGGAGTTGGAGGAGTAGTCTGGCAGGAGAGTTGGCTGGACAGCCATAGGGGCATACGCACTACATACGCATTACAGAGCATCCACCCCGGGCATGTCGATATCTAAGAGGCAAGCAGCTCTAGAATGTGACAGCTGGACGTGAACTTAGTAGTTAGCTGTGGGCATAAAGTTTTCAGGAGGTCAGTGGAGAGGTTGAACATAGGGAGGTGTACATATGTGGTCACAGGGTTAGCGAGCCAGGAAAATCAATGAGAGTGGGGATTGAGCAGAATTAGTGAGGTGATCATGAATACCCTAGGCCATTATTGGCCCACTTGTTACTTTTGTTTTGGAGTCAAGCATCTTCTACATATTGTTATGAAAATTTGCACGTAATGATTTTTAGATAGAGACGCCTTCCAAGTGGCTCATGAATACAATATTTCCTGTGGTAATGGAGCTAATAATATACAGCTGACCCTTTTTGTTTATGCACTCCGTGCAGCAGCACAGTCAGTGGGGATTTAAGGAAGCAATGATTTTTTACAATAACACTAACAAGACAAAGTGTCCCTCTGAGTCACACTTGACATTTGATCAGTTCAGTTACCTTTATGACCTGTAATAAATACCATCTCTAACAGTAACTCAAAAGTTGGCAAACCGAGGCCTCCTTGGTATTTTGCCCATTTTAGTTAAGCACGTCTTAAAATAGCAGGAGTCGACAAGGCTGTTTATTTGAAACAGAAACCTTGTCAAAAGTTGTGTTTAAGACAAAGAGCTCGCGATGACAGTGTTATTCTGAACAAAACAAGCCCAGCTAAGGCCCTCCTTATCTTTCCCTGCGATGCTCGTGTTATTTTTATACCAAAGAGTTCAGGGGCCTCTTCTTACTCTGTTATTTTGGGAGGCGCTGAGAAAAGAGTCCCGACTCCTCTGAAGTCATTAAACTGGTCGTAGGCAGCAAAAGCTGCAGGTAAATACTTGAGGTTTTATCCTGCTATGAGTCATATGGCTGTAAATACTTACCACCTCACATCCACCTAAACTCCTGCTGTACGATTCCCTTTTAAAGGAAGTTTGAGAACAACAGTAAAGTGTAATGGCTTGAACTTTTCAGAAAGCACCAGTGACGTCATTTCTATACATTTTTGTTGTAATATATATTTTTGCTCACAGATAATGGGTGCTACAATGCTCTGTGACTATAACAGAACACCTTTTGGTTTTATTTTTGGCAAATAAATTCGAGCATCTATTTTTTACAATGTACACACAAAGTTGTAATACAAACAGGCGGCCGTGCAACACTAACAGGCTTGGAACAAAGAGGCAACACCAAAACAGAAACTGGCTGTGGGGCAAAAACAAACTTGAAACAACAAAGATGGACAAACAGTCAGATGGAAAAAATAAGCTTGCACATTTCTGAAGTGCAGATCCATTCACAATAACACAGTGAAGCAACTGTACCTACTGAGTTACATGAAAAGATAATACTAAAACACCATATATAAAAATAAACATAAGTGAAAAAGTGACTTTTAAAACCGTTGCAAATAAAAGCACTACATTGTGCAATCCATCACTGGATTTCTATTAAATGTTTGGCTCAGCCTTGGGCCAAGGAATAACAGATTTGATTTGGTAATGATTAGGATCTGAGGTTTCTGCAACAGATAGTGATTCCAGCCACAGCTAAAAATGAAGTTAACAGACCCGTCCAAATTCTAAAGGTGTCTTTGCAGGATAAAAAAAAAAGAAGTTGGATTTGATGATATATTTCTCAGTATCTGAAATTTTGATGAACCGTCTGGTTTCTCTCTTTCATTGGACTTTACTTCTAAGCAGAAAAAAAGGAGCAAAAAGCAGAGTGGAGCTCTATTAAACTGATGTCATGATTAGTACTGACATTGATCAATATGAGAGAATATATTGTAATATTTGTGGTCGTATTGCCCAGCCCTAGTGTGATCTGTTTGATAGAGTACACAGGCTGGTAAGATCAGAGGAATTGCAGCATTGCAGCATCGGCACACATCTCGCTGTTAGCACCAAGTGATAAAATTGAATGTGAAATGCAGCTTGTATAGTTGCCGCTCCTGCCATCCTGCTCCAGCATCCACCTCTGACTGAGAAGGAAGTGTGATTGAATGTTTCCCTGGTTTGCATCATACTGGCTGTTGTACATATAGGAAAGACAGATTAGTGTGGACAGCATTGTGAATGCCAATGATAACCCCACACGGACTCCCACTGGTGTCACTCAATCACTCAAGATTTTTTTTTTCTTCTTTTTTTTTTTACCAGGAGGTGTAGGACTGCATTTTCCATTGCCTCTTATCAATAAATCGGGCCATAAACGGTAGTTTCTTTTTGTTTACAAATGCAGAGAAACGCTTGATCTCTCCCTGGCTAGCAGGCTGCTTTGGTGGTGATAAGAAGCCGTCGATTGGCCTGCTAGATAACAGCAGTCTGAAGCCTAAGTGACCCTGAGACAGTTGAAACAATAATAGAGCGACAGTGAGAGATAGAGGGGAAGATAAGGACAAAGCCTGTTAGAAAGTTGTGGCTGAGGAGAAGGATGGACGGACATGCGGGCAGACGCTCTCGTTTCTGGTTGGAAGGCTCAGCCGAGGTGGAGTGCCGAGGATCAGCCGAGAAAAGAGGAAGTGACCTCACGCAGGCTGGTCTTTCTGAGGGCACGCTGTGTGCCCCTGTTTACCATGCCCTCAAAGGGGGCCACGCAGGACCCTTTGAAGTGCCTGACCACCCCGCAGGCAGCCTCAAAACCTGCCGCCGCTGAACTTTTATGCCATTGGCTGAAAGTTATTCAATATTTATTCACCTATTGATGTGTATTTTTTGAGAGAGAGACTCCAAGAAACATTTTCATGCTTCACACAGCTCCTGAGGGAAAGATCATAAACAGTCCTTGCTTTGTCCACTTGCCTTTTATTGTGATGTTTTAATTTGACATTGTGGACTTAAACAGACTTTTGTGGATATTTGGCAGGAAGTGGCTTTAAGCTGGTGGTTGAATTAAGGAAGTGGCACATGCGTATATTATTTTAAATGTTTCTAATTTTACCTTTTTTTTTTTTTTTTACTATTTACACTTTATATTTGGGATAGTAGTTATTATCTCAGTAACACAACATACTAGGGCTGAGAAGTTACTCAGGTTTTATTGTCTGATGTTGCTTTGGAATTTAAAGATTATGAAATAGGTTTTGCTGCACTCTGTTTATAAATGATGCTCTTAATTCGTCCTGTTAGCAAACCCTGGCTTGAATATAAATTTCATCTCAGTTTTTAATTTGAAAGCATTTATTTTAATGTATAATATATAAATATGATTTCATTTTATATATATTCAAACTTTTTGAATGTATTTTTTATTTTAAAGAAAAGCCTCTGCCATAAGAACATTTGTATGTCATTATTGAGCAGCACTACAACATAGCATACCGGACCGGATTGTTTTTTTAAACCCACTACTTAAAGTGTGTGTGTGTGTGTGTGTGTGTGTGTGTGTGTGTTGATAGCCTCAGAGAGTCCAGGCTCATGTTGTTAAAGTCATGACATCATTAGCCTGAAAGGGATGAAACTATCGCTGCTCTCAGTCATGTGATTAAACTTTGTGAATGAGGCATCTAAAATATTTTAAAACTCAAATCTTTTTTGAATCACGTTTCTGAATTTATCATTCTGGGAATTGGGGCAGAAACATGCAAATGTTAAGAGCATACACACACACACTTTCCTGATATTCACGTGCATGCACACACGCACACACAGCCTAAGAGTCTAGAGCCGAGCCCTGGTCGAACAATGTCTCCATTGTTTTGCAGGCTTTCACTGGCAGCAGGGGACGGCTGGAGTGTTAACCATTTCCCAACTGCGCCTCACTGTGTGTTATTGTGTGTTTGTGTGTGTGTGTGTGTGTCAGAGGTAGTGAAGCATGGGCACAAGGATGAAGAGAGGGAGGGCACTTGCTCCAAGTGTATGGTAATTAGTGCGGAGGAAGTGATGGAATCTGGCCATTTTTATGGCCTGCAAGACCTCCCACCTGAGCCTTTACAACTACTGAACATGCTTATTTTATTCCCATTCAGTCTTGCTCCTCTGAAGAATGTGTACTGGGAAGAGGCTGTGTGAAAAGAGCTGACGTGTTTTTGATATTAGTTAAAAAAAAAAAAAAAAAAGGACCTGCGTCTTAGCCGAGCATTCAGCAAAGACACGCCACAATGACTTTGTGGATCCCAACAATGGGGCCAAAGGACTGTACAGCCATGCGACTGCTACTCCGAGTTTGTGTTAGAAAAGACAGATCCAGGATCACATTCACCTTCCTTGACCGCGTCTCTGTCCATTTTGGAGGAACGGGGATAAAGGGGGCTTCCTGTGGTCTGAATGGGGCCGTGCACCTGGGCTCGGCAGACAATTGCCCAGAACTCTGGGATGCCTGGCCTCCTCAGCTGTTAATGAGCGACCCCATGGTCAGCAGGCACCACCCACACACTGTCCACAGGCTTTACCTAGAAGGCTTTCTCTATCCTGACTTATGCCGACCTTAAACTGCTCTTTCCCTCTGCATTTTAGGCCTTTTTCCAAATAACCTCTCCCCCGCTTTTGTCTTCTTTCTGTGCATGAATCCATCTATTCACCCTTAACCTTTACTGGGAGAGAAAGCTTCTATCTCACGTTTATTGTTGCTGTCATTTTTAGCATGTAGGACTAATATCAGAGTCATGACCATATATATAACTGTCTATTAGGATTAAAACAAACAATATTTTTCAATATTGATTAATCTGCAGATAATTTTTTCTCAATTAATTGAATGTTCGGTCTATAAAACAATTATTTCATAAAGTATAAAGTGGTTTATTTCAATGTATTGTTTTGTTAGTCCAAAACCCAAAGATATTCATAAATTTCCCCAAAATGTACTAGATAGAAACATATTGATGTGAAACTCTCAATTCTCAACGCTGTAAAATTGTATCCGTAATTTGTTTCGAGCATGTGATCCAGACCTCAGATAGAGACCATTGTGCCTGTCAGTCGTCTCCCTCTGTCTTTTCTAGACAAGACATTTGTTCAAGGGGTCACGCTTACATCATCGGCCCAGGCCAAAATCTGAGGCCGTCGAGACGTGGCGTCAGGCCCGGGAGCTGTGACAATGAGAATGAGAGCACCTCCGTCATTGTATCTGTCCGGCAGTCTGGGCGACCGCTTGTTCCCACAGACAATCCACTCAGTGTTGGCTTAGTCAGCAACTAAACCACAACAGTGACTGAAGAGTCCTGTAGCTACTTTACGGACTTAACGCCAATATATTTTTTAAAGTAAAGGTACCTGATAAATTACAAAGGGGGCTTTCACAGCTAGCTGCTCAAATGGAGCCATTTTAAATGTGTGTGTATGTATATATATAATGTTAAACGTGCAAGGAAATAATTAAGGAGGCTCTCCATTACACCATTATACTGAAGGAAATGTGAAAAGCAGCTTTACCATTGTCTCTCTATGTTTGTGTGTGTGTCTGTGAATAGCTCTAGGGCCATTGTCGTCTATTTTCCTTGCCGTGGTATTTGACCGTTAAATAACCCCTGTGAACTTAAGCTACCCCAGGCAGTATGTGACTCTATGTTGGACATGCACATTTAAAAGGATAATACATATTTGTATCCGTAAGTGTATGTGCATGCGTGAGTGTGTGTGTTTCGCCAATAACCTCAGTGTTCACTGTCTAGCTGTTATGAAAAGTTATCTCGCTGGCCTCGGGGTCAAGCACAAGTACAAATAGAACCCAGTGATGTTGCTGCAGAGAAAGCGACCTGCACAGTAGCTTTTAGGTCCTGCAGCCCTTCAGTAAACTAAAGGCCCTGTTGCTTTTCTCCGCATGTTCTGAGACTTCCACTAGCATGTCCTTTCTTCCTTAGGAAATCAATAACTCCCATTCCCTATTTTCCTTGTCTTTCTTCCTTTCCTGTCCTCTATCATCCCCTGACATCTCTCCGAGGGATGTGAGATCTGAATTTTTGCTCTTAGGAGCAGTAGGTACAAATCTGCCAGGTTAACCTCTGAGTGCCTCCTCCTCCTAAACAAACTTGTATTTGAACATCTAGTAAGACTAGGGCAGTTCACAACTTCAATTTTAGTGCACACAGTGAAGTGGTAAAAATAGCAGACACAGACTGCTCTGGGAACCTGAAGTCAGCACACTTTTTGAACTTTGATTTACTTTGTAATTGCACTTTGAACTACTTCAAAATCAAGTACCACACACTTCCAGGCGATTTAGTGCCTGATCATGATTAAAGCCTGACTGATGTATTGATTTTTAGTCAGAAACTGACTAATAATGAACATAAGCTTCTGATGTTTATTATTGTTGACCTATTTTTTATTTAGATTATCAGAAACTTACTGTACTTTTATTTTTATATTTTGTATATATTTTATTGATTATTTAAATTCATTTTATTATATATATATATGGAATATTTCACATTTTGTTTATTTTGATCTTATTTTGTATTCATTCTTCATGGTCAACAATTGACTCATTGTAAAAATGCAGTATTAATGTTTATTTAGCTATTTTTTTTATTTATCAATTTGTTTTGAGTTATATGTCAGCTATTTATTTAAGAACAAAAGCCTTCTGACTGCCGTTCCCGAGTAACATTGGTGCAAAATCAGTGCGTAATCCAAATAAAACAGGTCTGTTTTCATTGCAGCTCAAAATGTCACTATATCAGCCACCATATTGGATGTTTGTGTAATTTCCCGTTCTTAAATCGATATCAGTCTCAAAAAATCCAGCATCAGTCAGACTTTAATCATATTTAAGCTTGAAAAACCTGCACCAAAAAGTGAACATCTGTGGAGGTGTGGATGCTGAGCAGATATAATGTTCTACCAAAGAGAAATATTGTTTTAACATCCAGCCAGCCATGTAACCAGGCCAGAGCCGGTGTTCTCCCATCCTATCTGTGTAAGATTAGTAATAATGGGGGTGAACATGCACCCAGGAGAAAGCTGAGCCAGCAGAGACGAGCTAGTCGTTTTAATAACTAAAAAGCCAGGGGATGCATTATTTCAAGGGAGAACACGTTTCCTTTGCATAAACCTGGCCGGCTGGGATTGTGTGCAGATGTGTATGTGTGTGTGGTGTGTGTGTG
>JAOWBC010000617.1:7958872-7970706 GCA_028566105.1 Hypoplectrus providencianus
ATATAACATCACATGCATGTCCTCCAATTCAAAAAATTCCAGATTCCTGTCCTGGGACAAATAAATCTGAGCTGTGAGCTAAAGTTAGTCTTTATTTTCCTGCACAGCTGACACACACAGGACATCAGTCAGTCTTCTTGCAGTGTGCTTTATTCAGGTTGTGTGAACCAGGATGGATGCTGGCATTATAAAACCCAAAGGATCCCTTAAGAATCTCCTCTGAGGCGCCTGTGGCTCTGCGGATTGCTTACTTGAATTGTTTTACTAACCAATTGCTTGTTGATTTTGCACACTCTGCAGGGTCTAAGCACTAAGTAACACAAGTCTAAAAAAAGGTAAATCATGCTTTATTGTGCAAATATCTATTAATATGATGGTGTGGTCTATCAGTATGTAAAAGGAGGAAAAGAGGGAAGAAACAACAGCAAAAAAAACCCAAAAAAACATTCCTCTCTCCATGTCAACCTGCTGCCTGCCCCCTCTTTCTCTTATACAAGTGTCTTTGCTAGAACTTGTTTGACAAGGTCTGGCAGGATCACTGTTGGGTGTGTCTGTCTTTCTGCGTGTGTTTGTGTCTTACAAACACACCTTTGTCTACACCAGCGCACATGTAGTATCGCTGCGTCTAAGGTGTGACTTGAGTTTTAGATGACAAGTAGTCAGAGCTGGGTCAGATCAGGTTATAACTTTCATGTGTTTGCATACAACAACATGAACTTGTTTAACCCAGAGTGGCAGGCTGGATACTACTGAGCAAGAGGAAGAAAAAAAATAACTCAGAAGGCTTTTCCTGCGATGTGGTAATCATGGTTTGGCCATAGTTAATTTGCACAGTGAACTAGGATCAAGGTTCAGAAGTGGTATTGATAAATAATCTAATTTATGATGAGCCACTCCTAACAGGCCGACAGTCGAGTGCACTCATCTCTGACAAATTTCCCCAGATAGCACGATCCCCGCTCCGCTCTGCGACAACACACTCAGCAGCTCCCTACGCTACTGTATTAACACTGGAGGCCGTTTCACAGGGAAACTTGTTTTGACAGAACTCCAGGTGTCTCATTGTTGGGGCTGGCATGGTTCAACAGATTTACCAATTAGCACTGGGCTGAGGGCACAGGAAGGGTGGGAGTGGAGAAGAGAGGGAGGGAAGAAACCAAACGGGAGGAGGAGGGAGAATGGATGAGGCGGATTTGGCCACAGTGATGGAATGAGGTTTGGAGTGAGAGGTGCTGGTAGGGGAAGGTGTGGAGGGAGGAGGGGAGGGGGGGCCGTGACCATACGGAGGCAGGCTGGAGTAAGGCGATCCGTGACCTCGTTTTTTTTTTTTTTTTTTTTCTCCCAGCAGCAGTATGGAAGGGGTTCGAGTTGAGCCACAAAGAAGAGGGGAACTACGTAGAAAAAGAAGAAGGGGGGGCAGCTGAGGAAAAGGGGAAACACAGCGTTAACACACTGCAACTTATTTTCTCTCAACACGCACCTTATCAGCTGAAATTGTTGTGTTCCTCTCAATTTAGGTACAATGAAGCATACTTTAGATAATTTGTTATGGATAAACTCTTGACACTTGATTCTGTTGTTATGCGTTGCTAACACACATCCGTCTGCAGGAGCGTTGGTTTGTTTTTGCTGTAAGTCCCCCTTGGCTTGCTGTTCTCACTCTGGTACGAGGCAGAATTGTGTGGGATTAAACACAATGTTATTACTCTCACTAACCCTCTTTGTTATTCCTCAGAAATGTCTGCTCCTTTTTCCAGGAAGTTTGGAAGTGAACTTTTGAGAACGGGGTGAAGTGATTTAGTGAATATCCCAGGGGTGGCCTGCAGAATGCCGAGTAGTTTTTGGCTCTTGAGTGTTATGACACTGATGCACACTGTAGCATGTGTGCACTGTAGGTACATGAGCACCGTGAAATCACCCCCGTTTGTTTCGTCAAAAATAAAAGAAATAAAAAAAGGGCGGCTAGTGCGGGAGTGTTTGAAATATTGTGCTTCGTTCAAACTGACAGCCTTTTTGAAGTTGGGAAAAGTTTCACTTTTTAGAGGAGCATGCTTTTTTGTGTGTGTGTTTATATTTGTGCCGACCAATCACAACAAAGAAAAGTCTTTCTCTATATGTAGGAAGCTGTCAGCTCGCTGAAACAGCCACACTAAAACTGTGTTAGCAGAGGAGAAGTTGGGGGGTAGCTGTTTGTCTGATGTTTCAGTCTGTAGGCAGAGCATGGGATTCTTGTTTGAGTCACTGTTCAATAGCAGGGACATAAAAAATGCTTGTGGCAGCAGGTTTTTAGTGAAACAAGTGACCTGGGTTCACGATGCAGTTGCTGCTTATTGTAAAATGTGAGATTTCAATGTGTTATCTGATTATAAATCAGGTTTAGGTGCTCTATAATACTGTAAAAATATCTACAAATGGCCGTTTTTATAAACTGTGGCTTTACACGAGCCATTGTGACTTTTGTAAGGTTGTGATATCACAACAATACGATACAGGAAGTGTCACTACAGCTATTCCCCAGCTGCAATGATGGTGCAGAGAAACAGAGAGAACCTGAAATTGAGTATAATCTGTCTTCTTTACGGCTAGAATTTTGCTTTTAAGTTGCTAATAAAGTAAAAGTTCCCGTGGTCTTCAGGAGAACTGTTGTGCATTGACATGCTATAATAATACCTTTAATAATAACACGAGTTAATAATTAAATGGCCTGTTTACCTATTAGAAACAAGCAGGACTTAATGAAGCAGCAATAGAAATGCTTTCTAATTAATTATGTAGGTTTTAGCCCTGGACATTGGATATAAAGACACTGGGATTGACATTTTTAGCTATTTTCTGACATTTTTTTTGATTAATCTAGAAGAAAAAAAAAGGTGGATGAATTGATGATGAAAATAATTGTTAGTTGCAGGCCTACATTCCGCGCGGCCTTGTGAAGCCCTCTGGTTTTGTAATGACTTAGCGTTGAGCGATCCCACAATTGCTATGGCGACTGTCTGCTGTATACATATGTACAAGCAGCTTGTGATTGAGAGTGATGGAGACAGCTTTTTGGACAGGGAGAGAAGACGGGGACTAGAGCGGAGGGAAAGATGGGGGAAGAATATGAAGCCCCGCCAAATTCCCCAAAGAACAATTTACAGTTATGGATGAATACACTGTCACAGTCAAATTTGAACTGCGTGGATGTGTGTGTGCGTGGAAGACGGTGGAATGCTGAGTGATTCCAGAGAGCACTTAAGCCGCCTTGAATTCAGTTTTCTGTTCCCACCCGCGTTATAACAGGAGAGGGGCTTTTCTTTGGAGTTTGCGAGGGTAAACACTGGGTATCTGCTTTCTGAGTCATTTAGCATCGTCCTCTGCCACCTTCCTCATATATTCTAAACAGTGTTTTCAGGTTTGTCGGGCCAGCCTGAACGAGACTAACCCCCCAATTTATTTGATTTTGTTCCTCTTGGCAGTTTCACTGAAGACCTATCTGAACTTTTCTTGGATTTGTTTGGCTCTGGTTTTGATGTGTGTGTTGTTATTTTTTTTTTTTCTTCTCCGTCTTCCAAGTGTGTGTAGTCGACAGTGCCTGAGTGCCAGGCCCTGCTTTTGTCTCGGCCCAGGGAAGGAATTTGATGTGAGATATATTTTCCTACCTAGTCAGTTTCTTTGAGCATCCCCCCTCCTCCTCCTGTTGTTGTTTTGTTTTGTTTTTTCTAATAGTCCTGGAAGTTTGGGACACTTCTTTGAGGCAGGTGACGCTGCGATTTGACTGCTCGCGCATACCTGTGCAGGTGCGCACATGCTTTCGTATTTATTTATCCAGCCCTTTCCAAAAAATGTACTCTAATTGAACGGCCTGTTAAAACGTCACGGGAATCAGTCATGTAATAGCAGGAGGGAAGTGTGATGGGGTGAAAAGGAGACCTGGATTCCATGAGATTAAGGAGGATCATCATACTAGACGTTTTGGATGAAGGGAGAGATGGCTCAATCCTGACGCTATATGGGGTGTTTTTCATGGGAGAGAAGTCTAAACTAATGTGTCAGACCACTTTTTCTCATCAGTGAGATGTGCTATAGCATTGGCCAGACATTGCCTGCGAACGATGCAGAGAATTGCATGCTGGGAAAGAATAAACAAGCCTGTCACCAAAGTTGGGAAGAATCCTTAGTGCAGCGTTACTGTCAAAAAGCAGCTTCCATTTCATACATTATTAACATTACCTAAACGCATTATTTGTGTATTTATTCATTCATTTGTCTTGTTAACATCCTCCTGGAGTAAGATAAACAGCGCGGCCAGACTGGCTGTGTGACAGTTGTGTGTGAGATTTGAATAAAAAGCCCAGCAGCGTGATTGGAGCGAGACAGGAGCGGATTCTATGGACACCAGACTTCCTCTCCAGGCTCATTAAGGGACAGTAAGGCGATGATGTCGAATCGGCGCGCACTTTACCGGCCTGCCTTTTTCTTTGAACAGCGTCGCCCTCTTATCTGCAACATGCTCTGTTCCTCCATAACAAGACGCTCCCACTCCCGTGCACACACACGCCTCTGTCTGTCTCTCTTTCTCGCGCACACACATTCTGCCTACATACACACGCTTCATACTTATTTAGTTTGTGTAGACAGAAAACTCTTAAGTATGTGGCTTGTCCACAGAATTTTGGCAGCTTTTGTTGTATTTTCTCCTACGCTATCGAAAAAGCCTGGTACTTGTTTTTTTTTTTTTTTTCCCTTTTTCTGTTCTTTTTTTCTGCACAGACATCACAAATGGATATTTTAATTGGAACTTTTGGCACTGTCTCCATCTTGTGTTGGAATGGCAGACAAGTGAGTGGCTGGCGAGGCCGGGGCCGGGCTGATTGGTGTGTAGCGAGGCGTGCCTAAATCAACTGGCAGCATGAATAGCTCGCTTGATTCTCACTGGCATTCACTGGAATCCATTGCAGTTTTTTTAAAACAAGATTCTTTCTTTGGATAAAGTCTGGAATAACCAACAAGGGAGAGAGAATACCTCCTGCTTCCTTGAAGCATGACTTCCTTTTTGTTTTGTCGGCGCAGTTTACTTGCCTTTATGCCAACTCACTTTCTGGCGCTTTTGTAATGTCAGAATAAAATGGCTAACCCATGTTGTTGCTGTATCCCAGCCATAGATTCATTCACTCTACAACTTCATGTGGTTTTGAAATGTAAATGTGCTCACAATAATGGAAATAATCACGTTACTATAATGAATTATCATTGCGCTCTTGATGTTTTTATTTTACAGTCGACTAACTCAAAGCAAGTGGGATTAGCGGAGAATAACAAAAACTGATGGAATCAGCCCTGAAGATAATTTGAAATATCTGCTTTTTGAAGTGACATTCAGTCTGAGTTAGACATGACTCTGTTATGCATCATTGTGTTCGGGTGTCTTTAAGCTGTTGCAAGAGCTTTTAGAAATAGTGATGTCATACTAGGATATCTGTGCACATTGAAGTTAAAGACTGAGGACTCAAGTAAATTATAGAAACATTGCTCTAATCATATATAAAGAGACCAGAACTCCACCTATTATTTCAGTAGAGAAACATTAAAGCAGCTCTCTCACAGTTCCAGTTTTTGTTAGACTTTAATTCTGCATGCTGTACCACTGAGCAATGTGTATTTATTCATGCACCTATTTGGAATTTATTAGGAAAAATTAACTTCCTGAATCCAGGGACTGGAAAGTGATTAGATCACCAACCCCCAAATGACATGTTGGGCCTGACTCCTGCTCCGGTGAAAGCACACTCTGGCTCCACTGCAGCCAGCTAATGCAAACCACATGCTTAAGCTGCGCATCTGCATAAGTACACACCTGTTTAAACTGTGGGCAGTCTTTTACCTCAAACAGTAAATTCAGGCACACTCACGCCAGAGGCAGAGCAGCTGCGGAGCCGGGTCAGGTTGGAGTCATTGTAATCCTCCTTGACATAATGTAGTCCTTGTGTTTGGCGGGGGCCTGTGTGTGTGTGAGGAGAGCGAATGGAAGGATAGTCTGTGTGTGTGTGTGTGTGCAGGTGGGGTTGTGTGATCTGTATACTCACATACAAATAAGTGTTTTTGTGTATGTGTGTGTGGCAGTGGGCCTTTCTCTCCGGGCTGGTAGTCAGTGCTGTGTAATTACCTGGCTGTCTGCCACTGAGCCCCACTGGAGCACAGACAGAAGTGGAGCTGTGTCTTACACAACGGAGCGCAGCAGCCCGTCTGAACCACTGGCCCAGAGTTTGTTCAGCTTGGGGTCTGGACACAACATGGGATCTCTTGAGACACAGGCGATGTCAGGGGACATTTCCAAAGAAGGATGGATCAGAATTTATATATTTAGATGCACCATGTACAAAAAAATACATTTGAGTATATCCTCACATCTATATATAACATTTGAAACAGCATTCATGTTGTTGGAATAAAACCTCCGGTAGAAATAGACCATTGTTTGGAGCTTAGCAAGTCCTTTAATTGCTGGGGTAAAGATAAAATTAGGACTGCAGCTGATATTTATAGCAGAAAACTAAGAAAAAAGGCTATAACATAACCTTCAAATGCATATTTTTCAGGTCTTATATTTTTTTTTGTATAAGACCTGAACCATTCATCAGAATTCTATCAAATCTCAATATAGATAAGTGCATTACTAAAATAACACGAGGCCCAAAATACTAATATCTGAATGAATGTATTGTGTTGCTGCAGAAATTTCCTGCATACATCATAACACATCTTCATATATTAAACCATGATCATTTCAATGTAGTTTTTAATGCATATGAGAATAATACTTAAAACATGTACTTTGGTTTTGTGAATCAAATGCAGTTGCAAAGCAGGAATGTTTTTTTGTTTTTGTTGACTTTGTTGATTAGCTGAAAAATGAAATCTTTCATTTGAAAAAAGACAAATAACCTACACAATATTAAACCAGTGCAAATCTGATGCAACACGTACAATAAACATTCCCATCATTGAGCGTCATGTTATTTACTGAAGGGCCAGTTGCAGTCAACGAGTCGAATATCAACGGAAAACAATGTTCAGAGCATTTCTAATTAAATTTTTTAATTATCTTTAAATTGACTTCTCGTTTTAAAGAGAAATTATTTCAACAATAAAGACAGTTCGGGGCCAGAGGCCAGGAAACATTGTGAAATCCTGCACCACCGCCACAGGCTAGAGTGCTCTGAACTGACAGACAGACGAATGGAAACACTGCCAGCCAATCAGAAGCCAGGAGAGGTTGCATGACAAATTTATAGCGTCGGCTTAAAAAACATCTCTCAACTTGCAATGTGACTTCTCAATGCTTCATCAGTCAATGGGGATCTGCTATCTGCTCTAATAGTGAGGTGCACCCCCTACCTGTGAGGGCCAAGGTGCACGAGCAAGCACTTGGCACACGAGCCGCACGAGTGCATACTGCGGTGTCAGCCTGCCTCTCCCGCCATTTTAATTGTTATATCTCCTCAGCCTTGATATGAGCAAAAAGGGAGGCCTCGGCAGAACCTGGCACATCAAAGGCTACCTCCCCTAGTCTTACAAGTTGCCTGTCTCTTTGGAGGAGCCCAGGCTTCGGAGAGCCAGAAAAGGGGATTGGAGAGGCGGTGTGGATTCCCGGCTGGAATGAGTTTGATGGGCTAATTGTAGCCCCCAGTGGACACAGGCACACATCACAGAAGGCCGGCAGAGCAGGGAGCTGAAGCTGTGGATGAGGAGCTGCAGTGGCTGGAAAATACTCCTGCTAGCTCTCCCTTCCATCTGTGAATTGCTGGATTGCTTTGATTTCACTCTCCTGTCTTAAGCATATGGATGTCAGAAATATTCCTGACATATACCAATCTCTTTCTACACTGTTCCATTGTTTTATTGTGCTGCACATTTCACTATAAACCCAGCAACTCCCTTGAGTAGTCGTGCCTGTCTTTGTTTTTTTGCTCACATCCCTTTTTCTTTCTTTTTTTTTTTTTTTTTTTTTTTTTTTTAAGTGTTTTTCTGAGCTGGAGCTGTAGGCCTAATCTGCTCACTTTCACGTTATCCATCCAAATTGACACTTTCTCGAGACAATCGCACACATTAATGATGCAAGCACGCTGGGAAGCCTTGACCACAGTGCATGCTGGTCATTAGATTTAATAAGGCTTCTGACCGTGCAGAATCACAGGCTGAACCGTAACACAATGCATAACAAAGCAATGTAATGCACAGTCAAACACGCACAATCCTTACTACCAACAACATTACCAACTGGCTCGACTGTAGTGGTGATCAAAAAGGCTCTCCGTTGCTTTGAACAGTTCTCTTTTTTCCCCATCTGCATCAAAAAGAAATCAATAGCTGAAACTTTTCGAGTGCATGTATCAGTTTTTCCTCCCATTGCACACACCCCCCTTCCCTCCCCAACACCAGTTTGGCAGTTGTACATTATGCCACAAGAGTAAAACACAGTTAAAAGGAGAAAGGCACAAGGAGATGACACCAGCAAGGAAGCGGCTCGTGTTGGGTAGGGCCCTGGCTGGGAGAAAATCAATGGGAGGGAACACTTCCATACACGGAAATGGCACAATGGGAGGGAGAGGAGGGAGTAAAGATTTTTTTTTTAAACTGAAAAATGATGCATTTGTTTTACCCAGGGAGAGAAAAAGCAAAGACGAGGAGAGAGAAAAAAAAACACTCTTCTGAACATCTTTTGAAAAAAGCAAGTTCTTTGGTGAGGTTGAGTTGTGTGGTTAAGGTTTGTTTTATCCAACTGTGCGGAAGCGTGTGTAGCTGTCTTTCAGGTCTCTTTTTAGTTGAGGCGCAGAAAGACTACTCATGGCATGTTCAAGGGCACTCAGTGGACACGGATGCCCTGCAGGAGGCGGAATTATGAATACAACATGAGTAAACAGACACCTACATATACTATTAAAATAGTAAGCCTAGTACTTGGCAAGAAAGCAGCCTAAGTAGTAATTTGAGCCGGTCCGTAGCAGTTCAACCTCACTCTTCTGAGGGTCATTGATAAAGACTTGTGAAAAATCTGATCTAATTTGCCTGATAGTGGAATGATTTGCACATTGGCAGTAATGTATTCCTGTGTGCATTCCTCCAATACAACCATTTTAGTATTCAGTGTAGTGATAAAGGATTTTTTTACACAGCAGCTGTGAACAAAGAATACAATAGCGCACAAACTCGAAACACAATTCCAAGCCTGAGCCTTGAATGGCATTCAGACTTCACTGTGACTGAGCGAAGCCATTCAGTGGGAGTACGCGGCGGTTGGAGAGATGGTATCAAGTTGCCTGCAGATGGAGGTCAGTGTGACTGGCACAGTTGGCACCTTGGCACAGCAGCAGCGTGCTGCAGCACTCAGCCCCGCAAAGGATGCGTCGACTGAAGGGGGGACTGGGGAGCGAAGCGTTTTTCTCACTTCTCCTTTTTTTTATTGTCTGCGCTTCCTGTTTTGAAAGCCATTAAGGAGCAAATTTCCTCACAGCGAGAGGGGAGATGAAAAGGCCCGGTCTTTTGAAACATGTCCAAGCGCAAATGTGAAAAAGAGGGGGAATGATAGCTATCTGTAAACATCTCTGTTGAGGGGTCGACGGAAAAGGAATTGTGAGGGAATGATACATTCATTTGCGTTCTTTTTTTTTTTTCTTTTTTTTTTTTGATTTGCTGATGAAAGAGATGCTGCAGTTTTTGTTCCAAGCCAGCTGTATTGCTCTATTCACAGCCACACTAATATATCAGGGCAGGCTCACATAACTACACAGCCACCACCCCCTATCCCCCTTCCGAAAATGCTTTGTGACATCTGCATCCACACATGTCTGCATTCACTGTAGCCAGTGAGTATTTATAGACGAGTTGGTTTTGTCATCCATTGATCCCTTCAGGTTCTCTGATCACAAAACTGTACTTTTAAGTAGCTTTTATGTCGCATCATAAAGGTAATCTCTATGTATTTGAACTGAGAGCGCCCGAGGTTACCTGCAGAACCTGACCTGGTTATGAAGACTCGATCAGTTCAAGTCCACCAGTTAGTCATTTTATCTGCCACAGCTGTCATTTTTGTTCAGTATCTGTTTAGTTGGCATACAGTATATTTACACCAGTTTGCTCTCAGTGGTGCTTGCCTCGTTTCTCAAGAGTAGCAGTAGCTTGGTGGTGCAGACTCTCCTCCTCCCTCTCCTCTTCCTCCTCCCTCCTCTACCCCTCACTGCCCCCGAGCCTGGCCAGTCTGTGCCTCTTAATAAAACTGACAGGCTCTAATTGGGCTTAATTGCACCCTTCGGGCGTCGTCAAAAGGAGTGTTGCTAAACAAACTGCAGGGTCTGCAAGCAGGCCAGCCAGTCTACGGCAGCACATTGGCCGCCGAGCTCATGCCTGCATGCATGTGTACAAATCGCCATAGCTGCTGTATAAACGTACAGTATGTGTGTATTAGCGCATTAGGAATGTGCATGAGTAAGCATCCAATTTAATTGTGTGGGTGTATGTGCGCCGAGGTTGGAGGGATGTAGCAAACCATTCATTCCTCACAGTGAGCCAACAGAACAAGAGCTCACAAGTCTGAGAATCTTATGCATTCAAGCAGGCAGCGTCACCTGACTGTGAACCTCCACGCGCTCTCCGCCGCTAAATCGACACCGACAGTAAAACAGAGTACGTCTGTGTCTTTGAGGACGTGTCTACAACTCTAGGTGTCAGAAAAGCCTTTTAAATCCCTGCTATTATGAAAAACCCCTACCAAACAAATCCCCGTGTGCTTTTCAGCGGCATAAGCAAAAAGATGAAGCGGTGCTCTACATCCCAGCAGCACCACCTCCTGGTTAACGGACACGGGCGACCGGGATGCTGGCTCCCTTTCGAAACGGGGTCTAATTCACAGAGGTGGGGCAGGCGCTCGCTGCATGGGCCTTTGCTGGGTCACTGAGCACAATCGATGGAGAGCTCTAGATGCGACTGAGTCATTGAAATGGCAAAGCCTAACCTGCCTGGGTGTGTGTGTGTGTGTGTGTGTGTGTGTGAGATGGAGGCTATAAGGCGGTGGTGACCCCTAAAGCTGCGACCCGCAAGGAAAAAGGAGATAATCACATTGAGCACTGCACTGTGCTAAAATTCTTCTGGCCATTTGTTCCCCCTTCTACCCTCTGAGCTATTTACTCATTACAGCCTTTCACAGCCTGTTAGTCTTCCCGAAAAGTTTTTTAGGACTTCCAGTTTGTTTTGAAGGCGTTCAACTTGATACAGAAAATGCTGCAAACTGGTAGATTTCTGTTGTGTGCACACGTTACGCCAGGAAAGACACGGGGAACGAGGCATCCGCAGTGTTTTTGTCCAGAGCTTAAAAGTCATGTAATGATGCAGTGGCTGAGCTGGAGGCCCCATAAAGGCTGGAAGGGCCTCATTTCAGTGGCCTGCTGCTGCTTCAGTGCCTGACTTGCAGACTCCGTCACCCCTTCTTTTAGGAAAAGAGGCAGAGCACATAATTAAGATATACAGCCCAGGGTGGACTGAATATATAGACTGAAAATATAGAGGAGCAGACCAGTCGGCCTCAATCACAGCCTGCGGTTTAGTGTTTTGCTGCAGACGGTGCCCAGACCTGTATGAGTGTGTGTTTCAGTGTGCGTCAGTCTGTTTGTGTGTGTGCGTTTGTCTGTCAGCAGTCTGAGCAGCATGCTATAAAAGGCTGGTGAGTCGAGCCATAGCCTCTCTGTGTGTCGGGGTCACAGTGAGCCAAACTGTTGTGAACACGTACACGTACTCTATGTGGGTATTCTATGTATTTATTTGTGTGTGTGTGTGTGTGTGTGTGTGTGTGTGTGTGTGTG
>JAOWBC010000617.1:7970806-8002842 GCA_028566105.1 Hypoplectrus providencianus
GATAGAAAAATAAATGTCACTGGTTTTTATTAGCGAATTATCATTGGAGTAATTTACATGCAAGTATGCAAATTATGAAAATTATACTTTGAAAATTATAAATTTGTATTTTCTCCCTATAAGACATTTTATTTGCTTCTTTCATATAAAGTACAAACAAAAAGTACAAATCCGTTAAAATATATTTTTAAATTAATTGCAAATCAAGTGTCTTAACCTTACAAAGTGAATCATTTCTGCTTTAGATTAATTTTTTTTTTGTTATTTTTTTTGCTTGTAATTAGGACAGCCCTATCATCAGGTTCGTTTGGTGACAGTAGACTTAGATTCTTTGTTGATTTTTTATTATTATTTTTTTTTATGTAGAATGACTTATTACCAATACACTTCATCAGCACACCTCTGACGGAAACTAGTTTTATAATGGTTCTTTTTTAATAAGTTAAAAAAAAAATTGAAATCATAAGGTGGAGGAAAGCCATGTGTGTTGTTATATTGTAATATAAAATGTGCAGCCAAAGTAAGTTACATAAATACAGTGTCCAGCTTCATGGAATTGCAGATTTTAAAAAACGAACCTTAGAAAAATGTTTGACTGCTAATTAGCTCTCATGTATCTGTGAAAAACATTGCTGGATTTGCAGTTATAAGCAACAGGACATTTGCACTAATTCTGAATGGGAGCTGACATTACACCAGTGGTCTTTGAAGAAACATAGATAGTGTTTCCAGTGTGGGGCGGTGAAGGAGAGTAAAACCAGCACAAACAACCAAACCCCCCTTCACCACCCGTTCCATATACCTCCTCTCCTCTCTCCGTGGGAAATGAAAATTGGGCTGAAGTGTTTGTTATTAAATACGTCCGGGGAAACTCCAGGAAATGGACTTAATTTCATATAGAGGCACATGACTCAGAGGATCTTAGCAAACCAATTAACCTCACCTCAGCTCATTAAAAACTCTCCTTTCATGGCCAGAAGCAGCGACTCATCCGCTAACACGGGACATGAAAGCGCAAATTTGTCCATCCAAAACTCTTAAAAGTAATTGGAAAGGTAGATACGAAGGGCCAGTAATCTAGTGACACAGCCTAACTCGAGTGAAGTGAAAATGGAGGTGATTATTGAGAACGGGGCCGGATCCATCACACAGATGATCTCATATAAACTTTGAATATATAATCAGCTTTGGAAGGGCAACAGTGTGCAGGAGTTCTTAAAGTTGCCCCGCGGGATTAAGACAATTTTACTCAAGGTCACCACATGGCTGAGGGGCATCCTGAGTGCAACAGCAGCTGGGAAGACAAAAACTTCCCTCACACAATAGAGGTCAGTTCACTTAGTTCTTAAATTAGCGCCAGGGGAGTTCTGCAATTTATTTCAGGTAGCAGCAACTATAATATACCAGTCTTATTGGTGTTTTTCTGCACAGAGCATTTCCCTGGAATTTGAACAAAGAGAGAGCTCTATATTGTTATTTTTACCACCAAAGTAGTCGAGGAAAAGATGAGTGATGTGGTGTTTTTCTGCTTTGTTTGCATTTGTAAGCTTAGCTCAACACGCTCCATTGTTGCCTGGGGTTTTCTCTTTAAATCTCATTGAAAGTCCATTTGTGTCACCCACCAAGAACATTAATATTAGTCATAACTTAAGGATTACGGCGCAGTAATTGCATGTGCACCGTGCTCCGACTATTCTTTTTTTTCCCCTGCACATAAAACATAATTTCCAGGCCTTTGTTGAAACTATCTAATGGGTTAATGGCACTGAGAGGAACCCATTCAGCTCTTTCCACGCCAGCTTGTGTGTCCTTGTGCGTGCATTGTCGCGAGTGCATGTGTGCGTCTTGGCTCGCACTGTGCACACTCATCAAGCCACATGCAAACAACCAATCTCTGTCATCTGCATCAAAATAATTACAGTGAGATAAACACACCATTTGACCATTTTCACAGTGATCTAATCTGAAGCCGGGCTGTGAAAGCGCATGGGGGAGATGATCAAATCCCTGCTTAATGGAACTGATCAGTGCTGTGTGTTCAACACTCAGCCGACAGCCGCGGTACAGATGCTTCTCCTCGTCTGTCTTTGCATTTTGCTTTGTCTCTTTAGCCATGTTTATTTAGATCATAAATTAGGTTAAACATTGCATCCAGCATTGATTTTAATTTTGACTGCGCGAACCATTTGTTTTGCTTTATATCGCAGGAAAAGAGAGCAGGCCTTTTGTCTCGAGGTCAGGACGGCGATGAACTGGGAGTGTATTGGTTACAGCCCCATTGCTCCACACGTTTCCATCTCCCTTTAGCTAGAAGGCAAACGGCATCCGAAATCTGATTAGCCTCCATTATAAAGAGTGATATTTTCATCCCGCGATTCTCGGCACATGCGTCAGAGCATTTGGCCGCTTTAATGCCGGGAAAAGCCTGCTCCTTTGACAGATAGTAGATATTCTCGACATCACTTGTTTGGACATTTCTGTCTTTTGTGACATGGAATAAAAGACGGGCAAGAAAATAAAAAGCAACTAAATAATGTCAAAAGATCAGAAATCAATGGGCCGGAGGAACGTGATCCGCACGGCTCCGTGTGCGACCGCCCCCCCACCCTCGCATTAAGAGTGTGTCTTTGCACAGCCCCTAAAGTTGCTTTTGTTCACCCCCTCGGAGATGTAACTCAAGCATGAGGAAGCCGTCTGACAGTGTTTGGATATCGGCGAAAAATAGCCTTTTACTTAAAGGTTACTGGCCAAGGTTTATTGAGTTACATGTTCATCAGTGATGGGAGGCAGAAGAGTTGAGCCATGAGAGCTTCATTAATGTGTAGGTTTGTATTTCACATTTTGATGCAACGGTGATGTGGAGTAGCAGGAAATGATCAATGAGGCTGTGGATAAAATGCTACTTTAGATGGAAGTTGGCTTTTGAGCAGAAGTGTTGGTTTTTTTTGCTTTTTTATTTATCAAAGCAATATCACATCAATGCAGCAAAATACGTAGGCATTAAAAAAAAAAAAAAACAGGTTAGAAAGAATCGCAGGATTGTAAATTGCACTATATTAAAAATATATTTTAATATATTCGATTCTTTAAAGGATGCAGTCTTATTTTTTTATTGAAATAAACAGAAGAAATAGGAATACAATAATAAGTGGGCTTTTATATAGTCTATTTCATATTTCTAATATTTATTATTATAATTATTAAATTATATAATTTAAATTACATTGGGGACATTACATTTAATTAGCACAAGAATCTTCTGGAAATATTTCTGAAATACAATCCAAATGTAATAAATTACAAACAGTTTAATACTTTTTAAAAAAATGATAAATGCTTATGTGAACACAGATTTTGAGGATTCATAAAAACCAAAGAAACAAACCAAAAAGGAAAAAACGACACAAGATTTTACCTGCAAAGCATTTTGTTTCTTTTATCTGATAATGGTTCTCCTTGTTGGGTAGAAAAGAAACCACATTTATCATTGTCATCATAGTATTTTCGTTAAAACTGTAGGTCACTGGCAGACTACTTTATCGCCTCCTTTTCTTCCTAAGGAAATGTCGGACTCCTTTTAAAATGATTTTTACGGGTTACTCCAGAGGTTACAGTATAGGGTTTCAACTTCTGTGGGAGTTGTGATCTGTTCTAATGAGAAAAAGAAAATGCAGCACCACAATGCTTTGTGTCACCCACTGAGGCTGAGAGATAGACACAGGATTAAAAAAAAGAAAGAAAGAGGGGAAAAAAACAATTTCTGGACATTTCTAGGAGATAAATTTAATTTCTTTGCTATTTGGAGGTCTTCTTTGAAAATGCAATTGTAATGAACACATTCAAAACTGGAGAATAGATTTACCCTCGGCTTCAAATAAGTCGGCGTTATCGGACTCTGTCATTCGCTCCTTCCCATTTTCGAGCTGCTAATTGATGTTTTTGATGTCGGCGAGAAAATTGAAGAAAATGTCATGTGTGAACCGGCGCGGAAGTTAATAAGATTGACTTCGTTGACTGAATTCACAATGAGCGAAGGAGAGGCGTGTAATGGGGACTGCTGCGAATTCGCCCGTCCATCTGCCGAGGGATGAAATCGACACCTAGCACGAATGGGCCCGTAGAGGTCGATATGGAGGGATGGCGCATTTGGGATGCCCCCTCCACCTAAAAAAAAAAATCGAGCAGTTGGGTTTCGGTTTTGTTTTCCCACTGATTGGAGTGCATAAGCAGCTGTTTTTCCAGAGAGCTCCCGCCCCGGCTCGGGTCCAGCTTTTCGGCGGAGTCGTCTCCCAGGGCTGCCTCCTTCTTCGCTGCAAACAATGCTCGTTCTTAATGCTGTTTTGAGTCTGAAAAGCCACAGAGCTTCACAAAGGTTAGATTAAGATGTGGCTAAAAGATGCACCAATATCAGTTAGGGTCATTGCATATGCTTGGCCAATGTGTAACAGAGCCTGAACTTAAATCCCCTTAAATAAAAGGATAGAAGCACCACCGGGGTCGCTCCATCTTGAGCCATTTATCGGGCGCTGGCTGAAAGCCAAACGTAGCCGCTTTGCTTCTTATGTCGTTTCTCTTAAAGCAAATTTCATCAAATAATCAAATTATTAGTCCGAATTTGCCAATTTTTAATAAAAGTATCATTCATTTAAAAGTATTTATTTGTCGATTCACATTAACCGTAATGGGTTCTGCAGTTTTAATTGGGGTACGGATTAGTTGAGTTTGGTTCAGTGCTTCTGATTATTTTTCCTGGCCTAAAGGGGACTGAGCTAAACCCCTAATACGGCCAGTACCCCTAAGCGCTCTTCTTTTTGAAGACACCAAACAAAAAAAAAAAGAAGCGTTCGGCCCTCCGAGGATCGTGGATAAGGGACATTATTCTCAGAATAGGCAATTAATTCCGCTGGCAACGATCGGTTAGAGCTTCTTCCCCCACCGCCCCTCCAAATGCCCTCCTCTCCACCCTCCACTCGCCATTTGAAATGCTAACACAATGAAATATTTTTCTATTGGTCCGTGTCCCTCGGCTAAGCCACCGCCGCGGGCAAAGAATTTCATCGACTGATGAGACCACAGGCATGCCCGATAAAAAGGTTAACTGTACGTGACACGCACTCCAAGTAGCCCGCGGTACCTTGAACTCTCAAGTTCTGTAACTTTTATTTGACTTTTTATTGTTTGCGAGGCCGGGCTTGTTTGGCCGCCGAGGCTGAAAACGGAGCGGCTTTTTGTCGCTGTATTACTGAAAAACGGGGATAACGTGACGGGGTTGTATTTTTTTTTTATATAAAGCAATTTCCTTGTTTGATTGTGCTTTTCCTGCGACGGCATTTTGCAGGCGAGTTTCTATTGTGCGTTGATTATTTGACGTCTTTTTTTTTTTTTTTTTTCGTAAAAAGGAAATGGGCTATAATCAAATGCAGTGCCTTTCAGATGATAACTCGGGTTAGTTTTATCCATGAAATACGCTGTTTGATTGCGACCGAGGATTTAATTTATTGAACGCTGAAAATATTCCCCATGAAATAACTAAAATTGATTAAAAAGAATTAAATAATTTTTATTTAAACTAAATTATCAAAATGGTTATTCTGAAACAACCGTTTGCTTTCATTTACATTTTCCCTCTAAACCGCACGGTATACATTTTGTATCCATTGTGCTGGATTTTACAATAGCTTGGCTTTGCTGTGTGAGAATAAAGAACAATCCAGGTTGGCACATTTCTTCCAGCTCCAGGGATAGGCAAGGTAGACTGCCAGAGAGTGGGAGGAGGATTCCAGGCTGTTTTTAAATTGTTAGTAAAAGATATATGGGCACAGAACAGGTATGGCTGCTGCAGTACCCCCAACCCCATCTTTCATGCACACAAACACACTCGCACGCACACACACGGAGCGCTGTGCGAGGACTGAGGCAGGTGGCTCCCCATGGCTGCAGCTTCATGACAACATGCCATTAGAAATAGCAGGCCTGTTGATCAATCCTGCCGACATGACAGCTTCGCCGCGAGGCCTGGCTCTTTGAGTGCCGACGCCGCGGCAGCTCCCTCTCCCGTTTCTCCCCACTAATTGGTGAAGGTTTCTCTTATATATGCTCGTGGCACAGGGCTTTTTTTTCTCTCTCTCTCTCTCCTCCACCTCCTCCTCCTCCTTTTCTTCTTTTTCTCCCTCTCCCTCTTTTTCTTTTTTAGCTTCTCTTTCCCCCATCCATACCCCCACCGCCGCCACCCATTTTTATCTTTTTCTCTCTCTCCCTATATAAATATATAAAATATATATATTTTTTGTTTTTTTCATTTTAACATTGTCACATTGGAAGTGATAACTTTGGATGAGATATTGCAAGTGGGTTGAGTAAAGGGATGTGTGTGCCGCGGGCGCTGTTCGTTCTGTATTTTTTGCGGGACTATTGGAGCTGGGATTTGACATTGACTCTAGGCAATGTGCATCAGCACCAGATACACAATGGGGATCATCCAGAAAAAAAAAAAAAAATTAAATCTTTGTCAGGTGAAATGAAGGAGAAACCAGACCTTTTGATACAATTGCATTTTTAATTGCATGGTTTATTCTGATAATTTAGACCGAGGCTGCTATAAATTCTATATCCATAATTAAGTGACACTCTGTCATTTACATTAAAACTCATTTATTTTTTTCACCCCCAAACAGCTGTGTAGCAGAATCCGCGTTTGTGTTTATTTGATTTATCACGTAATCCCTTTCTTTCTCATCAAACAGAATTAAGTTGCAAAATGTCAAAACAATTGTCAGGAAATGGCTGTGTGTTGCTTGCTGACTTGTCACGGCACACGGGGCTGCGTTCTAATTCCACCAGTGTTTCCGCCGGTGCATCACTCTTGAACGCCACCCACTCTGAATCTCTCCCAACTAAATAAATGAGGGGGGAGATAAGCACACATTAAATGTTTAACTGTCTCGCATTTGTCATCTGTTTTACCCCTCTTAATTAAACAGGCGCAGCTTAGCACTGGCACTCCAAGCGCAGACACACAAACACACAGACACACACACACATCCTGCCTGCGAGCACTGGAGCCTGAGCGCAAACACTGTCCTGCCGATGATTAATTTAGCCGTTAATATTTATTTTACTCAGTCCTGCTAAGTTAGCAGCTCAGTGGAGGGCGAACCTGAGATTTAGTTTCCCGGTCTCGCAGCCTGTCTTGTTGCAAAATGAGGAGGAAAAGATACATTTTGTTTATTTTTTATTTTTGTTTTTGTTTTGTTTTTGTTAAATTTGTCCCGTAGTGGATTTCCGCTGGTGGAGAGGAAGAATTCAGTGGGCCAGTTGTGATTTGTGTCTGCTTCAGTATATTGTAGTGATACGCTGCATGCTGAAAACATTAACTACTACCTCCACCCAGTGGCACAAAATGAAAAAAAAAAAGGCAGGTGTGATTGGCAGCACACAGTATTTAATGTAGTGGGAAGACTTGCCTTAAGCAAAGAGGGGGATGTATTCACCACACAATAGTACTGCTATCTCCCACTCTGCATTGTCTCTCTCATCGCCGACCTTATTACATGCCGTATTTGGCATGAAGAATCCCCTTCTTATCGACACTGAATTTTAATGCGAATACGCTTAGATGGCCGCCGTATTCTAGTAGTTGTTTTGACATCATATTGCATTTTCTGTGTGAGTGTTGGTTTATTATTTCTTGGTGAATCAGAAAAGGAGATCTGTCTCCGCCACTGTACACTCCTGTGCTCTCAACTTGCTGACTGTTCTGTAAAAAATGTGGCGCGATTGAACATTGTGTGGCACCGGTGCTTTGCTGGTTCTCGGGGCATCAGCAGACGTGGAGAAAGGGGGAAGAGAGAGCTGGAGCCCGGGCCCGGGGTGAGTGGGAGAAGAGAGGAGAGCAGAATTGGGGGGTTCCTCTGAAGCCCCCTCTCCAGATCCGAGGAGCGGAGCGGGGATCAAAGTGGCTTGTTTTATGTGGCTGGTGTGAGACTTTGAAGTCTCAGAGTCACCTACAGCACTCACTTCATCAAGTTCACTAGTGTCTTAATAGCAGATCAATAAGTTTCAAAGTCAGAGAGTTAATTTGATACTAGCGCTGATGTGATCACGCTGGGCCACAGAGCTGCCTGCTCTGCTCCCTCTCGTCTCTCTCTTCCCTTCTCTCCTCCTCACCTAGATTGGACCTGTTTTAGGCTCTCAACTTGAATTAAGCCGCGGTGGGATTCTGTGTTCGGTGCCTGTTTTCATAGACAGCCCCGTGTGAACACTTAATCAGTGCCTGTGCTCGTGTCACAACAATTAAAAGATCATTTGTTTAATTAGAACTTAATTTACAGCATTCCGTTGCAGCCATTTGGATTTTTAGATCTGCATTTTAGATCCCTATTTTTAATGTTTGTAATATAAAGACATTATTTATTGTGAATTAATATTGTCTGAGCTGCAGAGCAGATATTTTATTTCTCTGATATTTTTGGCAACAAATAATTTAATTTGTCCAGCTCAAAATAATTATTATAATTATTAAAAGACTCAAATTAATGTGATAAAAATTAGAATTTATTTGTAATTAATTTTAGTTTGGCTCCCTAATATTATTACAACTATTATTATTTGCTGCTGAATTGGATCAAGTCCCAATTCATTAGATGTCTCATTGTGAGGTCTTGTAAATATAAATTGTCACAGGAAATTTTGTGCATAATGATACACATTTAGATAACATTTTAGCATTTAATAAATTGATTGAAAATAAAGAAAAGTGATAGATAATGTTTTATTTTTGAAGAACGCTGTTAAAAAAAATTACAGCGATGCCGACGGCTTTATGAGATTGGAAGATTGTGGAAAACGGAGCGCTTTCTTATGCGCGCTATTCATTTCAGAAAAAGGCAACACCATCTGTATTTGGTTCCGTGACACCAGTGAGTCAGTGCGGCTGGATCGGCACCTGGAGAACAAAAGGCCAATTTAGTATGTTCATCTAAGGGTTGCTAATGGTATTAGGGAGCCGGCAGGGTGGTCGGCA
Organism: Hypoplectrus providencianus; assembly: GCA_028566105.1. Classification (NCBI taxonomy): domain Eukaryota; kingdom Metazoa; phylum Chordata; class Actinopteri; order Perciformes; family Serranidae; genus Hypoplectrus; species Hypoplectrus providencianus. The sequence goes on from JAOWBC010000617.1 coordinate 7,979,829, forward strand.
GGGGCCCGGCGCTCCAAGGTGAGCCCGCAGCTTGACCCCCGCACTCACACCAATTCACTGGGCTGCTGGCATTAGTGCCCCACATCTGCCATTTTTTTGTGCGACCCCCCTCAGTGCTTTCCCCTTTATTTTAAACTTGTATTCTTCAGGAGGGCGCAAGCAGAAAATAAGTTTTAATTTGACCCAAATAAGATTTTGCATGCGGCCGCTCGCTCCTCTGACGGAAATCATTGGACCGGGAAAAGTAATCAGATAATTGTGGGGGGAAAAAGGACGGTTGCTGCTTTGGAAGCTTGACTCTGCTGTGGTGCTCAGAAATTAAAATATGTGAGAAAAGAGAAAAGGGTTGGATTTTTAAAATCAAGCAAAAGATGCTTTGGATACAGAGGAGAGAAGAAGATGGCTTGTCATCTGCTTAATTTTTCAGGACAGGTAAATATTTCAGACATGAGACGAGCTTTATATTTATTAAATCATTCTAGAAATAATTTTCATGAGAAAAATTTTGGCTGACATAATAATGTTGAAATTATAAAAAAGAAATGTGCATTGTGACATTTTGAATGAAGGGTTGGAAAATTGTGCAGAGAGCCGTGTTAGACAGAGCCGTGGTTCCCGGTGTGAAGCTGTCTCTGTGGCGGAGCAGGGAGAAAGCTCCAGGATGGAGCTGAAACGCTGCAGCGGGTGGTGCTGATGGAGGCTGCCTGTGTGGTCCTCAGCGGTCGGTGCTCCGCCGGGCTCTGCCGCGAGTGCTGGAGGTCCAGGGTTTTAATGAATGTTTCATGTTAAATTTAGAGCCAGCGTCGTTCACAGTGCAGCGCTTGTACGTCTTATTTCTATTAATGTTCCAACAAAGGTGAAAAAAGAAAATCCAGATCTTCTTGTAAAAAGAAAATCAAGGAGAATAAATCCGTTGTATTTCATGGAAAGAAAAAAAGGGATGTTCTTTAAATTTAAATACTGTCTGCCGTCATCAAAATAATTTTTAATTTATGATTTCCATCCTTTAAAAAAATGGTTAAAATTATGACTCAAAATATTTCTATATTCCTCTCCTTTTTTTCTTGAGGTTCCCGCTGTTCATGCACCATGAAATCTTGCTTCATTAAAAGTGTATTAATCTTGTCTCGTCTCATGGGAGGTACCTTAAGATGATGTTGTGTCTTTTTCTTTAAATTGTTGGAGGAAAAAAAAATCTTCCAGATTTGGTCCCTGTCAGTCAGAAATAATTGTGTGCTTAATCTTGTCCCTGATGGATGACTTGGAGTTCAGCAATGGGCCAGCTCCAATGACAAATACAATATTAATATTCATTAACTGCTTTGACAATGCTAATTTTGATGCAGTAGTAAAGGGCCTTCCAAAGTTAGCGGCCAAAGCATCAGAGCTGAGCAAGGTGGCAAGATAATTTGTGCTGCTTTACTGAGCTGAAGGCTTTTAAAGTCTTAAGCAGGGGAAAAAAAGGCTAGGTACCACAAACAAAATAAAAGAGAAAGGGAAAAAGTTCAGACGCATTGGAAACCAGGACTGTGGAAGTAATACGATCAAGAGACGGCTACAAAAATTTGACACCTCCAATGCTGCATCTTTGAGCAAATATTTTTTTTATTTAAACAAAAACTTACAACAAAAAAAGGAGCACAACATGGTAAGTCAGCACATTCTGGATTTTTTGTTTAATCTTTTTGATCTTTTCAATTATCGCTATTTGAAGATCAATAGTCATTTTTTTCTGCTGTGGTTAAAAGGCTCACAGCGGTGGTATAGTGGATGGTCGGATCACGGCTTTAAGAGTGGGCTTCCTCTCTTCAAGCCACCAGTTGGCCGGGTTGAATTTTCTATTGCCAGCTCTCCCGAAAACCATACAGGGCTTGTATCCATTTATTGGTATTTTTGGTATTGTTTTAACTGCTGTTGTTGGCTTGTTGTGTGGCAGGTTTGACTTTGGAGTTGGGGTTTCTTTCCCCTCTCAGTTGTCTTAAGAGAGTTCAGGCAGGAGAGTTGGAGGTGCAAAAGCTGCACTACAATGACAGGCTCTTTTTGTGATAAATGTCTGTTTTTTGTCTTTTGTGTGGCTGTTTTTTTTTTTTTTTTGCTTTTGTTTTTTTTACCCCATCAAAAATCGGGGCTACCGGCGGGCAGGACTGAGGGGCAACGTGGCTGCGACACCACACACCCTTTGCCCCGGATCGGAATGCTTTCTCTCGCCTTTTTCTCTGACACTTTTTCTGCCCAGCGTTTGTGTTTTTGATTTTGTATTTAATTTAGTGTGACTTGCGGTGAATGGAGCGTGGCTAGTTTTGGGGATTAATGACATGACGAGAGACACCCCGCTGCTTGAGTTTAGCCAAGTTAGGGCAACTCCTATAGACGGCACTCCACTACCTTTATGTCTGCCAAGCCGCTGAATGAAAGCCTCTCTCTTTCTCTCCCTCTTTTTGTTGTTCTTTCAACTTATCAAAGAAAGAGAGATGGACACAAAAGAGCTTATTAGGGGGGATATGAAGATGGGCGAGGGGGAAAGAGGGAGTCCCGGTCAGACGCGGAGAAGAGCAGCGCAGCCTGAGTGTGCGTTTGAATGCATGAGGGGGCTGAGAGAGAACAGCCAGCTCTGGCCATCGCACTCTCTCCGCTCGGGGACCAGAAGGGCTGCCGTCCTAAGTCGCTCCAGCATACCTTGGCTCTCGCCCGGTCCTCCGGCCGCTCTCTTATCGGCTTAACCCATCGGGTGTTAGCGAGGGGCTGCCGTAGATGAGGTGCTGCCCCCCAGTGGATTAGTGGCTGACATGGTGGTGGGAGTCTGCTTGGAGTCTGTGCACTACCACGAGTGCCAGCATGCTTGTTTTAACCAGGAACCGAGCAGCATCCCAAATACAGCTCTTTTAAATGGTAAGACTTTTCAACATTTTAATTACAGCTGTGCTTTATTTTCTGCTGCTTGTTTGCCTTTAAATATTATGTTTTGATAGAATTTATTCATGGATATTTTTCTGGGCTCCGTTTGGCAATTTATAACACTTATGTTGCTAAGTGACAGATTGACAATTTGGATAATGAAAGGCAGTGTTTGATTGCTTTGTCTTGACAGCCTGACAGGGGTGCATTATTCTAAGACATCAAACTAAATATTATTATTGTTCATTTTATGGTAAAACACATTTATATTAAATGTAATTGTTAAATGCCATTATTTATATTGAGGCAGTTTTAAATATTATGTGTTGTATTCACATTTAGATTAAAGGGGTTTTGATCGTATCTGATCCTTCTGTGCTTCTTCTAACATTAATAAATCAGGTTTAATATTTTTTTCTAATTCATGTCTAAATAATTTAAGCATCTGTAATTTTTTAATTAAACCTAATTTTTTGCAAATCACATAATTATCCCATAATTATTGTATTATAACCTAAAAGAATTGAATTGGTCGTGTTTTATAGAAGTATTAATCCGGCATTGTTTAAATGTATCTGTGAAAATAATGAATTTGTAAAGGTCACAGGCCGTTCCGTTCTCTTGTTTTGTGAAGTTTTTGTTCTTCCCTCTTTTTTTTTTCTTGCTTTGCACACTTTTTGGTCTCGTGCGAACATCGCAGACAGTGAAGGGGAATAGAGTATTTTTTCTCCCCCCTGTGCTCTCTTGTGTTGTGGCGTTGATGCCATTGTGGCTGGGTGATTGGGAGCTGTCCATCACTCGCTGGTGAACTGGCAGTTTACTTAAGAAAGTGCACGTGGGACAAAAGGAGATGGCAGGAGTGTGGCAGGCCGGCTGAATAGAGGGAGGGCAGGCAATTAGCCACCGCCTTGTCGGGGCTCTTTTACTTGTCAAGCTGGAGCCCCGGCGCTATTGTCCAAGCTGTGTAAAGGACATTCCCAGGGCTTTGTTTTGGCTTTAAGGGCCTCAGGACTGCCTGCTGCAGGCCAGGGGAAGAGCAGGGTCCTAACAGTGACAGAGAGGCTGAATGAGTGCAGCCGAAAAAGAAAGGAACAGCGTGTTAAGAGAGAAGTCTCTGTAAGTTTTTACTTGTTTCAACTTTTAAAATGCCTCAACACATCTGACAAGCATTAATCTTTTTGTTTTATTGGCCTTGCATCTAAATATATTTTTTCTTTCATTTTCTCTTAACATTTCTAAAATCCTTTAATCTAGCTATTTTTTAAAAAAAAAAGGGTTTTCTTCTTCAATCACCTTTGTCAGGTTGTATTAAAAATAAATTAAATGTTGCTGTGCTGAGATGGAAATATTCTTTTCTATAAATATTTAATTTGTCATGGTCATTAGTCAGATTAGAGGTTATAAAAGGTAATAAACGGATGACAAGTCTTGTTAATTATAGAAAGTCAATATAAAAATGATTAAATTATTAATTACATTTAGAAACTGTTTATTTTGTGTCTGAATTGTTATTTTTCAGCATTTAAATGAGGTAAAAACAAATCTAATTATCTTTTGGGGTTAAACATTTTTTTTACATGTGTTTTTATATTTTTGTCTTGTTCCTTTATTCAGCAATTACATAATATATTTCCCTAATACAAAATGTTTCATTTAGGAACAAATCTTTTCTTTCAGCCTCTGCAGGAAAAATAAACAATCTTTCCTTATTGACCCAAGAAAAATAATTAAAATATTTTTAATATTGACAAAGGAATAATATTATAAATATCTTATTATTGCCACATATTTTTTTTTAAATAACAGGGCATATTTTAGCAACACATTTCATCAAATCAGTCATGTGTTTGAAGGAATTCCCCTTTTATTCCCGTTGTGTGTTTGTGCTCTGATGTCTTCCAGATTTCATGAATGCCTTTGCGCTTGGTGAAAGAAAGTATTGGCCATGCAAAGCTTATCATTTGACTTTAGCAGAGGGGAGAATAATGGATTTGAAGGTGAAATGGTTGCAGAGAAAGAGGCAGAAGAGGAGAGTGAAGAGGGGCTCGAGGCCTTGTTCACATGAACCTTGAATGGAGACAGAGTTGAGGGGGAGTTAGGAAAAGAATTGTTCTCCACTCTAAGGTATTGTTTAGAAAAAGGGTGCGAAGAGGGGGGGAAGAAAAAAATAAAAAGGATTGCGACGAAAGGTGCCACGTCCGTGTCAGAGTGAAGACTTTCTCTCCCTCTGCTCGGTTTCCCCCCCTGGAAAGTGGGTATGAAGAGGGGACTGTCAGCATCACACAGATAAAGTGACTGTTGGCCACACTTTGCTGAGCCTGCCCTCCCTTTGTGGATGTTGTTGTGTCTTGTTCCTTTTTTTCCCTTCTATCTCTCTCCCTCTCCTGCTCTCTCCTCTTTGTCTCCATCTCTCGCCTTGCTCGCTTTACCTTGTAGCCAAAGCTTTTCAAGCTGCCAGTTCGTCTCTGGGCATCCTGGAGGCACAGCAGAGCCCACACACATACACACACATACTCTAAGAAACACATACACAGACCCAACGTACAGCAGGGATTTGGGTAATAACTGATTTTTTTTTGGTGTGTGTGTATTTGTGAGTATTTTTTTTTCTGGAGTATTGCTAGTGGGAAGACTGCTGCAGTGCTGAAAAGCTGCTCACAGTCATTTTTCCTTCCCTCTGTCCACATTCTGGCTCTCACTTCTTGTACTTCTTGTCACCGGCATCAAAACTTTCGCTGAGAAGAAGAGGAGACTGCTGGCCGAGAGCTTCTGTGGTTAGAGTGGGATTTTAGGGGATTTTTTTTAACTGTGGGTGGGTGGGGAGGATTGTGGTGACTGTGTGTTTTGGGGGAAGCTAGGCCTCAGAACCTGAACCTGCTCCAGACGCCTCAAGAGACACACACACTCTAATGTCAAAAACCTGAGGGAACAATGGTCAGCCGGCCGCGGCACCAAGTGCAAAGAGAGGGGGGACGATAAACACACACGCACACACACCACTAATGCCCAGCAACACACTCGCACACAGTGGAGGAAGGAGCCAAGGCAGAAACAGACAAAGAAGGAGAAGTGGAGGAGAGAAGCGGCCAAGAGAAGCGAGAGGGCTTCTCCCCGGCGTAGAGAGGGAAGGAGGAGCTGGGGGGGCCAGGTGGAAGGAGGAGGAGACGGGGGCGGGGGTGGGACTGAGGGGGTCATGTACCCGCGGGATGGAGCTTCAGCCGGGCCGGAGGAGACGGGAGCCAAGGCAGGAGTCCTGGGCCCCGGGCTCTCGCTCCTCCAGCAGGTGGGCTGCTGGCACCTCAATCTGAGCAGCTGGGTGAGTAACGCAGCACTGCTCCCCTGCTTCTTCACTGTCTCTGCTGTTTCTTACCACTGAAGGCTTTTAGCATCATTCTGACAGGTTGTTGTTGTTGTGGTGCAGGTTGGTAGTAGGATGGCGAGGGGGGAGGAGGGGGGAGGTATTTGGGCAGACAGAGCGGCGGCCATCTGATTTTTAAATCTGTTCAAAAAATGTGCTGCCACATGGAGAACTTCAGCTTTTTGTGCGTGTTCGTGTAGATTAAATATGCATGCTAAAAGGCTGTATTCATGCCACCGACTTTAGTAATTGTCACATACTTTAGAAAAATGTTATTGATACTCTAAAATAAGAGGCCTGAATAATAAACATTATAAACAGAGCATCTAAGTTAATTAAAAAAAAGTACATTTTCAGGAACACGTTTCTCTCGAGAGGAATATTATTTACTTGACAAAACATTATTTGATCAGGCTCATGTCTTAACCATGAAATGTAAAATAAGATTTCAATAACCTCACAGATTAACATATTCCTTTGTTAATGTTGCCATCCAATTCAAATTCTTAATTGCCTGGCTTTCAACTGAAATTCTGAGGGGCTGATTGCATTTCAAAAGACAGAATTCAGTCTGGCTCTTAACACTGTCATACAATATCACCTCTCAGAGAAGCCCCTTTAACTCAGGTATGAGAGCTCAAGAGGCTGTTTACATTGAAAAGGAAAAGCTTGAACACACGTGTGTCTAAGAGGCGATTTGTCTTCACAGAATACAACAGTTCTACCAAATACCACTTCATATTTAAGCTATTTGTGCGCAGTTTTATTTGTCTGTGACATATCAGAACATGTCCTTTCTGCGATTCTATTTGATGTGCCGACTATCAAAGATGGGAAGCAAAAATAAATGGTGACGAACGACTTGAGTGCTAGCGAAGAGAGCAGGAGGAAGGGGAGCAAAGGCTCTGGCCCACATAATATTTTTGTTCAGCGCTCTGATCAAGCAGTCGGCATGTCACTGCAGCAAAGTGAATAGATTAACTTTTAAATATACTGTGGTCTCGGGAGCCCCTTGCCCTCAGAGACGCATCTTCTCTGCAAGAGAAAACTGATCAACACCTCCATATCTGCTTTTTAAATCCTTTTCCTCCCCCTCTACAATTCCCAGGTTCTGAATATTGTGGAGAGTTTCTTTTTTCCTCCAGTGATTAACCAAGAAATATTATTTCTGAAATGTAGCAGGGTTTTTTAATCAGCGTGGTGTGCTGAAGGATCGTGGCTCTGATAAGGCTTTAATTTGTCGGAGCATTTCATATTCCATTGCCGTTAATCTCTAAGTATTCCTTTTAGATTGTCAGCTTGAATCTGAGGATTGATTTGACTGAGTGCTACCAGGGCCAGTGTGTGTTTGTGAGTGTGTGTGTGTGTGTGTGTGTGTTTGCAAAGAGATGAGGATCTGTAGCCTGGAGGGGGCACTCTATACCTCCCAAAGGAAAACAGCAATCATGTGTGTAAACAGATTTCAACAGGACGACATTGAATGATACCAGATGATTCATTAGATTGGTGGCAGCACAGTTTGTACTTTTTGTTTTGCTCAAATCAAATACTGCACACACACACACACACACACATACAAATTACTCTTCTCTGACACTCTCCCCCAGCTCCTCAGTGTTGCTGTGTGTTTTCTGTGTGGTGTCACTCCATGTGCCTTGGACGTGGGCCACTTGCACGCTCTGGGAGAGGCTCAGGGCGCTCTGGCAGCTTTTTCTGCTTGCTTTGGAATTTGGAGGCCTGAGAGGACCCCAATCCATCACGGCACTGTCATCCCCACATCTCTCTCCTCTCTTCCCCGGCCTCCTTTCCCTGCCCCGGCCTCACTACAGCTCATTAGCGCCCCGCAAGCTGTTGTGACAACTCATCATATCATGACATAAAGCAGAGAGACAGAGGCTGCAGCCCCCCGCCCGGCCACCCCCCTGGGCCCGCAAGGTCGCCACCTTCACATTTAGGGCTCAAATTGGCCCTGCGAGGTGCCACCAGGCGGAAATGCAAGGCCAACAGCTTTTTCCTGTCCGGCCTCCACCTCTCAGTCTCCCTCCCTTTGTCTCACTCCGTCCTGCTGTCACTTTCTCACCCCCTCTCTGCCTTCTTCTGTACCCCCTCCTCTCCCTCCCAAGAGGTCCGACTTGAAGCAGCTCATTCATTCGTCCACTTCCCTAAAAGGGCTCTTTTCACACGGTGGCGCAACAGCATTAGTCAGCAGCTAGGACAAGAAGTATTTCACATTTGGTCGTACCGGCTCTGCAGCTTGTGAATAAAACACTTGCACAGTTACTTTGAGTTTTGAAACGGAAAAATAGTGGCTTTGTTAGCCATCAGTCGCCCGTGGATGTGCAAGTATTGCAGCAAAGCACCAGCGTGAATAAAGGGTGATCATAATGACACAAAAAAAACAAAATATTGAGGCATTTAAGCATCTTTTTCCTTTGAGCATGTGAGCTTTGCAGCTGGAAATAGAAGAATAGAATAGAATAAATAGAGCCAAGGCGATATCAATAACATAACCAGAGGCGGCAACTACTGCTTCTGTTTGTGTCTGCTGTACTTAAGTGTGCTGCCTGCACTTCACAGCGCTGGCCTTCCTCAGCAGCAGGCGCTGTATGTGTCCTGGACGAGGAAAGAGTCAATGTGCTCATTGATGTTCGTACAAGAGTGTGCTCTTAAATTTTTCTGCAGGGTCTTTTGAATGCCAAATCTCTTTTTGAGGCTTGAGAACCTGGTCTTTATGACTACAGAGCGGTGTGTTTGTTTGTCTTCTGCTATATTTGTTTATTGTAATGACGGAGGTGGTGGGAAGGATGCAAGTCAGCGGGGGTGTAGGGGCAGGAAGTGTTCTTTCTTTTCCCCTGGCTTTTGTTGAGCAGGGAGAGTAAAAGCCTCCCACGTTGCCGGCTTTTGTTTCTCGCCGCTCTTTGGGCTCCGTGCGGCTGAAGCACCCAGCAGCCTGCCAGACGAGTCCAGAGCTTGTATTGTCCCACAGTGGCCACGGGGCAGGTGCTGGGCCTCCTTCCCGCAGGGACCACCGGGTGCTGCCTTGACGTCAGAGGGAGGCAAAGTGGATGCTACTGCGTGTGCGATGATCACATGATTGAAAACATCAGACCACAGGAAGTTCAAAGAAGCTGACTGACCATGTATGTGTTGTGTGATCAACACTGTGGGAGTTTGACTTGGGCTTTTACTCGTGTCAGCAAAGGAAAGACCTCTAAAGGAATGTGAAAGGCGACATGCTAACCACCAAAACTGTATGTTGCCATGTGCTTTTTTTATCTTCACACCCAGCTTCTGTCTGTCTTTGACTGTGGAGGCAGCAGTCAGTCCAGCCCGTCCCTGTTTGCCTCGCTCTGGGCTTTTCAGGAAAAATAAAAAGAGCACACTCTTAGACCACAAGTGACTATGATGTAAATCGGCTGGCTTCTAACTCTCTCCGCCTCACTCAGTCCCATGCACACCCTCTCTAACACCCTCTGTCTAAATGTGGACTCAGTGGATGGGCATTTTGAACTGTCTTCTCAATGGCTGGGGCCCCTGGACAAAAGAACTCATTTAAATGGCCACTAAAGCTTTTCAGCACCAAGAGATGAAGAATTGACAACATTCTTTCACATCATTACCCGAGGGAGGAGCAGGGAGTCGTGAAGGAGGAGGTTAGGAGGTGAGAGATAGGAGAGAGGGTGGGGGCAAGGGAGAGGGAGACAGAGGCCATCTTCTACATTCAGCTGCAGACTCATCAGCTGCGTTTGGCAGCTGTCATAACCCCCATCCTGATTGTTTTTTCTACCAGTTTCTTCCTTTTCATCCCGCTGTTCTAGATGTGCAGATCAGATCAGGAGCAACGAGGAGTGCCTTGGTTTGTGTTTCTTTTTAACGAATCCCATTCCGCCTACCGCCCCTTCCACCCCCCCCCCACCACCACCCGTCACACAAACACACACACACACACACAAACCCAACCCCTCTCTGCTTCTCTCCTCCATAGCCTTTTCAGCTCAGGGCTGTGAATGAGTCCCAGGAGTCTCTCTGCCTCCCTGGAGTTCTGCTGGGGTTCATTAATCTTTCATTGGGACCATGGCAATAGGGAATGCCCCCCTCCTTCCTCACATTCTCCACTCCCCCACCACTGCCACGACAGAATAGAGGGCTAGATGGCCAGGCTTGTACGGACCATACAGATGGACAGCTTTAACTACTGACTGAAAATTTAGTACGGGCCTCTGAATGGACTGTTGGTGTATTAAGCTCTCGCACGGGCCCAATATTAACTTCAGCCTCAAACAGCCCGGGCAGATGATTAGTTTGCAGCATTAAGTTCTGCTCACATTTGTCTCGCCCTGGGCCCACAGCTTTGCATTTGTATTGTCAATGAGCATCGGGCAACTGAGCATCATTTGTATGTATGCCCCCCTGCCAACATCTAGTCCCATTAATGTTTTTCAAAGTCTTTTGGAAATGTGCCACAGTGGAGCGCTTTTTTTTTCTTTCTTGCATGGGTTAAAGTCACTAATGAGGGTGTGTGGCCTATGAGAGAGCAGATTGAAAACACACACACACACACACACACATACAAGCAGCTTGGTGTCTCACTCCTCTCCCCCTGAACATATCATCCATGTTATGATAAGCCTGATTAGTGCTGCTTCTTTGACTGCTGAGGGCAGGATAAGGATGTGTGTGTAAAGAGGCGAGAGCAGCCTCTTCCACCAGCCTAATCTACAGCAGAGCTCTAATCTGGTTATCTTGTGGTCGGGGGGACCGTGTGTATTAGTGTCTGTCTCAGCCTGGCCTGATGAGAGGGGCTGAGCTCCGGTTAGCGCAGGGGCCCACGGCAGCACACCCCTAAAGCTCCACTGTAATCTTTGGGTAATTGAAAAAAGGGGGCCTGCACCACTTAGGAGCACAAAGAGAAGATTACATAGCTAAAACTAATTTGGCAAAAATGCAGAAATGGATTTTCAGCCCCACCTCCTCTCTCCTAACCCTTTTATTACAATACACCCCAACCCTCCGTGAACTGGGCCCTGGGGGAATAGATGAGGGAAAGGGGAGTGAGGAAGAGGGGAGACCAGGAGAAGGAGAGCGCTGACTGGAGCTGCTAATGACTGTGGATTTACACGCGCTGCCTTGATTTTGTGGTTTACAGATGATCGATTACTTGACTGCAACCGTGGTTAAAAGTGCCTCATCACACATCAGACCCAAATGTGAACTGGCAACCCCCCAAGCCTCTTAGATTGTGTTACTGAATTCCAGGGTGACACCGCAGAAGTGTTTTTAATTACAAACCACACTATTTTCACTGTGGCTTGGCGGTTTGGCGCCTCGAGAGCACCATGAATTTGATAGCTCTTCATTTGAGTGCCTTCAGACCAAGTTGTAATTCTGTGGCAGGCGCCTGCAATCTCAAACCCCTAACCCAAATATTAACACCCTGCCTCTTTTTCTCTCCCCCTTTCTTTCTTTCTCCTCTGCCTCTCTCTGTATCTTTCTCTCAGTCTAATAAGGTTCCAGTGGTACAGCACCCTCACCATGTGCACCCACTCACGCCTCTGATCACCTACAGCAATGAGCACTTCACACCGGGGAATCCCCCACCTCACCTACAAACAGACGTGGATCCCAAAACAGGTAAAGTATTTTTCCTCTGCATGCATGCATGTTTGGCTGCCATGTGAAAAGAATATCAGCTCGCAACATGCTACTTTAAAACATTTCTAGAAATGTGTTTTAAAGGCATCAGGATAAAACTTTGTCATGCGTTTTAAGAAAGTTGAAAACACCTCAGAAGCAGCTCTCCTTAGATAAGACACTTCAGCTCCTGGAAGGTGTTTGCACCGATGGGAGTGTAAATGTTTTATGATGCCCTGCCACTATGGCTCCCATAAACAGGACTTTCTTCAACTTGGTGGCGTCTGGGTGTCTGACTGTAAACACATTCTTGTAAAAACAATTCATAATAAAGAGATAATTCTATTGTCTATTAACTATTTGATCTGTTTAAACTATCTTATTCAATATTGACGCCACAATAATCTTACATATCCAGACCAAATCGCAAATTCAAGTTAGTCTGGCACCATTTGGTTATTTTAAATTTTCAAGAGGTCTTAGAAACAACTGAAGACCAAAATGCCAGATACATCCTAATAGCGAATACCTTCCACCTGCATTCTTTCCAATGGCCAGCAGGGGGCGACTCCACCTGTCACAATTAGAAGCCCACTTCTATGTAAGTTATTTGAGAAAAATGTCCCTGCTTCTCATGAGAGTTATGGCTGGTAAAAACATTTTTAATGACTTTATGGTCTCAATCCCTGGTTTAAAGTCTTCTTCAGGACAGCATGATGTTCATTGAGTAAATAAAGGTCACATTAGAGTAAAATGGTCAAATACTATTAGCTGACAACATAGCGTCTTCCAGCACACAAATTCGTCTAGTTCTCAGACCATTACGATAGAAATGTTAAATTCCATTAATTGCTTATTAAATGACCTCAGAAACATAAGTAGGACTGTTTACGAGACAGTGGAACAAAGTCATAGTCATCCCAAGTAGTTCTTGTTGACAACTGCTGCTCTCATCTGTTACTGATTGATTTAGCTATCACGCTCATTAACGTGGTTTGGCTTCAGTGGGAAGTGGCTTTTCATACGAGAACAAGAACCTGAACAGTGGCTCATAAAGTTCCTCATAAAACACGGAATTCAGCTAACAACCACAACTTCCCATGACCACAACACTTTTTGCCAAGACTCAAAACAAGACAGGCACTGTAGTTGGAGGTCCAGAGACCAGAGACTGTCTGCTTCTGATGATGTCTTCAACTAAGCACAGAAAAATCCTAAAAAATGGAATACAGGTTTTTGACGATTGTCTCTCTGCCATTGAGAGCTGAAGTTACATCTTTGCAGCCTGTTGATCTTTCATTGTCCACTTAAAGCAGTCATCGTCTGCCCACATACCTCTTCCACGACCATTCAGCATGCATTTTTAGGCAATTTCATTCATTTCCGCGAGCATCTTGACCTAGCACTTCATTTTGTTAACTGTCATTCAGCCCATCCTTTCAGGTTAATGCATTTTCAGTGCGAGGAATAATTTCATGCTTTTCAGTGGTCTCTGGTGGATCCAGTCAATGTTTTAGGTAATAATGTTCCCTTATTATGATGGTCCTTACAAAGGGGAAATAATGTGCCAGCTGCTGTTTAATGTAGTGCTTAATAGGGCTGCTTAATTGGGCTCAGTGTTTAATTAATTAATGAGCTGTATTAGGTCTTCAGTGCTGGGTGGCGATTGGATAATGTTCGCAAGGCTTTTTTGTTAAATAGAATTTGCCTTTGTTAATACAGTACTCAGAAAAAAAAAAGTTTTTCACTTAGGCGCAAAGTGCAGCACAGCACATTGTCCATCAGTAACAGAATCCCTCTCAAGAGTCAGATCCTGGATAACCTGGATCAGATGCAGATTTGGGTGTAACCGCCAACACCAGCCAAGTTCTGATCTATGAAGATCGATCTGGCTCTACTCGGGCCGTGTTGGCACTGGTCGAAAATATCTGCAACAACAGCTGCACAGGCGAGCCAGCTGTGTGGAAGAAACACACATCAGCCAAAATGAAAGTCCCCCCAGTTCCTGGTCTACTGAGCACACACACCTCCCTGCTGTGCTTTTTACACGTCTAGTGTTCCCTGTTTCAAGTTTGCCATGAGAGAGAAAGTTATTTTTACACCCGGCTGTGTACAAGACCTTTTCAAGGCATTCATTCAGGGCAGCTTGTCGATGCAGCTTCTTCGCCTGTCAGCTGCCACGGAAAGCAAAGGCAGCAGCGTGGACGCTGCGATTGCTCGGCGATTCCCTCAACGAGAGCTGTCCTTAAATTGGACATCTTTGTCACTGTTAGTCTGTGGGGGATAACAAACAAAATTCTGTGCTGGTTTTGCGTTAAATCTGAGGATCAGTGGGCAGAATAGAAACCAATGAGCCAGTACACACATTCATGTTGTCAATAACTGCATCATCACGCATAACATATTGGTTAATAGGAGTCAAAAACATGCATTGACTTGAGTTAATATCTATAACTCCTGAATAGTTCTAACATCAGTTTATTTTTGTAACATCAGGTAAAATCTGTATCCATCCTGCCAGCGTGTCAGTGTAAATCAGCCTGACTCAACCCTGTATTAGAAGCTCTCTGATCACAGAGAAGGCTTTAATTATATTGTTGTGTTTTGTTAACTTCTACACCTCAGTCATTTTATATAATTAATCTTCTGAATCAGTAGACAAATGTGACAAGAATAGTGTTGGTGTTCTCTCCTCACCTCTCTCCCCTCTGCCTCTTCCAACACATTGTGCCGCTGCCGCCGCCGCCTCAAAGGCCTTTGATCAGGAAGTGTGATTTAGCACCGTGTACATGCGAGCAACAAGCCCTCTTCCTCCTCCTCATCCTCCCATCTGCACTCCTGTGATGTCTGCCCCGTTCAGATGTGAAACTCTCAACAAAGAATGAATTCAGCACTGACAAAGATTTGGTTTTCTCTCTGTCATCATCTTGTCTGTCCACCTCCTCCCTGCTCCTGTCATCTTGTTTCTTCCACAGGAATTCCAAGGCCTCCACATCCTCCAGATATATCTCCTTATTACCCACTGTCACCTGGCGCTGTCGGCCAGATCCCCCATCCGTTAGGATGGCTAGTACCACAGTAAGCAGATACTTTTTTTATTTATTACTCTTTGAACTGTATTCTCTCATGAGTTGGCTACAACACCCACATATTGTCATGATTAATAAACTGTACATCAGGCCAAATCATTAAAGAGAAACACAGCAGACAATAGTTGCAGATATCACCTTACACGTGTTCACAGTATAGCAGGATGTTGTTGTTTACATACACAAAGTCAATTATGGAAGCTGTCTCCTCTCAGTCCCCAGAGTGGGCCCACTCTCTGTGTTAAAGGACTCCAAAACTCAAACTTGACCCCTTAACTTTCCAACACACTCGCTCCTGGACCACAGCAGCCGGCTGCAGCTTCCTCAGGCCCTCACCAATCTCAACTTGCTACTTTGTGGCAAATACTACTTTGCATGTCCCTGTATGGTCCAATTAGAGTAATGAACCGTGATTGCCCGTATTTTACCCACAATTCCACACGGGGGCTCTCCCCTGGTAACTCTTGTCAACACTTGTTAATATGACAAAAGGCTACAAATTAAGCTCTGTTAATTTAATGTTTTCTCACCGCGATCTAAATACCGAGAGAGGCCCCGAGCGCAGCCATGGCGCCCTTTGATTTGCTGCACTTTATTTTGGTATAAATTTACATTCATTATTGTTTGTCTTTGGATGTGTAGACCTCAATTAGCGTGATGGCTCCATTAAAGAGACCCGCGCTTCGTCTTTAATTATCACAACAAAACACCTAGTTCCAGCTTGGGGAGGAACAGGGCCCCACTCTGTCGACACCGAGCGAAGGGTTATGAAATTTAATTAGCCATTGCTATCAAGATTTGTGGCATTCAAATTGTTCAGAGTTTTCCTCCCTTTGATCTGCGCTCTGCAATCCCCTAGATTTTTGTCCTGATCAAATGAGAATAAAGAGGCCCACGGTGGGGAGAGGAGAGAGACACAGGGCTTTAACTTCTCCTCTTCCATCAACCCTGTTCCTTTACCTTTTTCGCCTTTCTTCTTTTCTTCCCCCTTCCCAGGCAAGGTCAACCTGTTTATCCAATCACAACAGGGGGTTTTAGACACCCCTATCCAACTGCGCTCACTGTCAACGCATCCATGTCAAGGTGAGTTGAGACCTAGAAGCGAAACACACACACTTCTCACTCACTCATACTTTGTGTATTTGTGTTGGCTGTGAGGGCAATGCACAAGCAACACACATACACACTCACAAGCAGACACGGTGAGCAGCAACTTCTCCCTTAAGGAGAGCTCACACTCCACATCTCTGTGTTCAAAAGGCCAATTCTCCAGTGTGGGGCTCCAGCTAGCATGCTCAAATATTAATTATATTTATCATTTTCTAATGAGGCCCCTGAAGAACATTTACCCCCACTGCATGTCAGGCAGATCTGAAATGAGCCGGGGCATGTCCATGCTGTGAGTTTGAGCAGCCAGACAGATAAACAAACACTGCAACACTTTGAAGGGGACTAGATGATATAAGCCGGGGCCTGACACTTGGCTAGTGCTTTGGTCCAGCCCATTAGGGTCTAGCTCAAGTGCTGCTGTGGACATTAGTGAACCCATGGGGGGTATGTGTATTTGTTGCCATCTTGTATACATGTGTGTGTGTTTGTCATTTGGTGTTTAACTACTTATGGTTCCCCTGAGGGACGCATGTCTCCTATATTGTGTGGAAAGCAAAAATAATTAATTTTAGATGACTAAAAGCCCCAAAAAGCACAAAAACAAACAGACTGCTACGCCACTGCTTTCTCCTCCCTCCTCCCTTCTCCTCCTCCCCCCNNNNCCACACCCCCCTGCAGCAGGGGACTATGAACAGCGCTGGTTTAGAGTCTAGGGATGAGGCTAAGCTTCAGTTTAATTACAGCTTGATTGGAAAAGCAACTCCTGAGGGCGGCATGTTTAGACCTCTGTGACATTGATGGATCATGTAGATGCAAGGAGGGAGGAGTTACAAGGGGGAATGACTTTTTTTTTTTTTAAAGCATAGCCCTGAGAGTAAAATAAATCTGAGTTTGTAAGTCAGACAGTTTAGTCTTTTAGCTTCTAAACTGTCCTTCTATATCTTGAATTACAGATATCCTCTTGAATCAAACAATGCCTTTAAACTCATTCTGGAAAACAATGTCTGGATTAGATTCAGATTGGCCCTTCCTGAACAAGCCTCAGGTGCAAAGGGTCAGACGGTGGGCCTGTCCAGACATAGGCATCTGGCAGCAGTACCCAGCCAACCTGGATTTTAAGTGACTGCTAATTTGGTCCCTTAATGACAGCCTCTACATTGTGATCATCTTATTTCCAGTGAAGCTAATTGAATATACTGGCTGGGGTGTGTGGGGGGGACTGGCCATGGGGAAGAGCTAATGCCCTGTGATGAGGCCCCTAATTGAATTAGTATAACTGAATAGATGGAGGGCTCTGGGAGCTCTCCGGAGAATGGGAGGGTTTAGCACATTTCCAAAAAAAAAAAAAAAATCTAAATTCTGGCTTTGACAGGGCAGAAGGGGAAAAAAATCAATTTGTTTACAAAATCTAGTAAAAATCGGCCTAATTGTATCAGCAAAATGGCAGAATCCTTTCATACATAGCCTTCAGCCAGTTGGTTTTGTTCAAAGAATGGACCAGACTGTTGTCATAGCTCAAACGATTTGTAGGGAGCAGGCTGACTGGAGGAAATCGGAGAGAAAAGACATCCTGGCCTTGTACTTTGCAGGAGCGCTCTGCTTCAGTATCAGTCCCCTGTGCCGAAGCTCGCACTGAATTAGGATGCAGGAAAGGAATCTGGTACCTCATAGTCCCGCAATGAGCACCTTACACCTAGGTCCTGTTAAAAAATGCATCGTTTTAGGGCGGGAGGAAAAAGAGCCAAGGAGAGTAGAGACAGTCAGCGGAGCAAATGAAAGACATTATTTTGATAATGGGGTTGGAGCCAGTGCAGGTCCCCGATATTGTGTGTGTGAGCGTGAATTTCAGTGTGACAGGTAGGAGGATGTGAAGGCCCCTTTGCCCCTTATGCTTAAGCCTGCCCTTTGATATGTTCCCCCATCATCCCGCTCCCTCTCTTTTCCTTGGGAACGGGGGGAGCGCACCGGCCGGATCATTATACATTAAACAGGCACGGGGGCTACTGCTTCGCATTGGCAATTAAATGGCACTGGCTGACACTGGGCTTGCTGCGCCAGTGACCCCCCTCACCTCCTCCTCACACCCACCCCAACACCGCCAGCCATTCTTACCTTTTAGATTGAGACGTAGGAGCCCCAGGGTTGGGGTGGGTGGATGGGTGGGGGTCTCTGCTGCGTCTCCCTCTCTGTGTTGGTTAAATTGGTCCAAGGCGCTGCTTGCTGCTGATGAGCCCGGATGATGATGATGATGCCCCCACGCTTCAAAGGGATGGCCGTCATGTTTAAACCATAACCTGGGCCATGCAGTGGCAGCAGGAGGAGGGGAGGGAGGAAGAGAAGAAGCAAAGGAGCGTGGAGGTGGTGAGGGGACAGGGAGGAGTAGAGAAGAAGGAGAAGAGGAGAAAAAAATAGATCTTGGAACAGAGGAAATTTTAACAAGTGCACAGAGAGAGAAGGAGGGAGGGTGAACAGGGAGAGAGGAAACGGAGTGAGCGAGGAAAATGCAGCAGCCCTAATGATGGGCGATATGCAGCCACTGCTGCCGAGCTCCCCATCAACGGATGACATGGCACAAACACCAATGTGTCAGTGATGAAGGGAGAAGAGGGGAAAGGAGAAAAAGAGGGAAAGAGTTTGAGGGGGGAGCGCACTGGCACTCCCCTGAGATGGCCTCCAACAGAAAGTAGTTGTTCCTGGCGAGTTTATCCTCATCATTATATTCTGGCTCGGAGCCATGCAGCCAGACACAGCCGGATAATGAGCTGCTTTATAAAAAAAAAAAAAAAAAAGACGAATTATTCCTCCTTTTTTCCCTTCTCCTTCATCCTCCTCTCTTCTCTTAAATTTGTGTGTGGTCACGTGGCGTCGAGGTGCCGTGCTGTAAACATACACATGCAGATAAGACGCGTTCAAATAATCTGACACAAATAATTAGTGTCATACATACACTGGCACATACAGTACAGCGGTGTCTTATGGCTGGCTTTCTGGCCAGTGAAACGATTTCATAAATAAGGGTTTCTGGCCTCGATATGTGGAGCGGTTGGAGACGATGAAATGATGATAGCAGCGTGGAGGGATGAAGATAAAAATGTCAGTGCTGCTGACAGTGCTGAACTGGCAGAAAAGAATGGGAGGAAGCAAATAGAGACCCAATACCTGAAGTGATACTAGACTTTGATAGAACATTTTAATCTAGTCTGGCAGTATTCCTTGATAAGACATAATGGTTCAAGCTTTCCCCCTCCAAAACCTGGCATTTTCATATCAGCGCAATTGCTAAAACGCAGTTTCCTCAAATATAACAATGACTTGGAAGTTATGCGATTGGTATTTGTCATCTTCAGAAAAAATTTACATCTTATTTGGAAAACATTTCCTTAGCTATTGTAGGTGACAACAGAGTGCTGCAGGGATGGATTTTTTAAGGCCAAACTGGAAGTAAACAACAGTTTTTATGTCCATTGGATTGGATGGTTTCCCAGAAAAGATAATTTTCACAATGAACACTTATTATGTTTTTTAAAGCATAAATGCTGATGCCAGAACATTAGGCCATCGACTAACTCAAAGCTGTATCTTATATGTGTTGGACTATCTAGTCGAAGTAGTCCTATTTACCTACTTTAGTAACCAGCTTGATTAAAACACATTAAAAAGACGCGAAATGTGCCATTTAATGATTTAGTTTACTTTTTTTAATGACGTTGAACAAAACTGGAAATTCTCTGAAGCTTGCGTTAGCCACTGATCTAATAATAGGCTTCATACCAAAAATATGTTCAAAAAAGACTTTGAGTTGAATTAACCATTACAAAAAATGCTCACTATTTACCAGGTTTTAGGATTCATTGCTGCAGCAATGCAATATATAAGGTTACTCTGCATCCTTAGAGGTGCTTGATCAGATTCAAGCACCACTGAAAGCTATTAATGCCACTGACATAACAGTCTGCACGGTCTCTTTGTAACTCTGAATTGGAAAGTTCAAGGTGCAGCTAAAACATTTCATTGAGTCCATTACAAAAATTGGTGCCTGTATTGGTTTGGACACTCTTGATAGACATTACAAAACTCAACAAGGTTTTGATTGAATAAATAGGTTAAGAGAGGCACTTGGCTCAAGTGTTCAGGGGTTTTTTTTAATCCCAAAACTGGATCTTGAACAGTGTTGTTCAGGAATGCCATTCAAAAGATTTACCCTTGTGTATTTGCACTTAATTATTCCCACACAATATAGCGTTCATGCTTTTGAATCATATGTTACGGATGGTTTTGTGATGGTTGCTTCTTGTTAAACCTTTGTGTGAAGTGTATAGCTGTCCAGACTGAATTCTGTGCTCAAAATAAATGGTGTGACATTTAATCTAACACTCATTTTGAAAAGTAAAATCTGTCCTGGCTAGTTGTGAATAACAATACAGAAATCAGCCTTGGGACATTTTCATGTGGATGTTTGTGCATTTATGTCTTTTCTTGTGGCTAAAGGCCAATTCCATTTCTGTGAAGGACAATTTAAAAAAGCACTTTGTACTTTGACATGTCATTAAAAGTATGGAAATGGAATTTAGACCCTTTAGTCTTGTGTATACATGTGCTCCATCTCCTCATTTCACCCGTGTCCATTCTGACGATTTACACAGTCTTCTGTCCTCTAGGTTCCCCCCACACATGGTGCCCCCTCACCACAGTTTGCACACCACGGGCATCCCACACCCAGCCATCGTCACACCCAACGTCAAGCAGGAATCCTCCCACAGCGACATCTCTCTCAACAGCTCGTGAGTAGACTTTCACCGCCTCTGAACACGTGTTTCAGCGTTGCATGACTCTGAACCGGTCTCTGCTCACCCTTCTGCCCTCTGCTCCTCCACAGGAAACAGTCAGACGCTAAAAAGGAAGAGGAGAAAAAGAAACAGGTCCACATAAAGAAGCCTCTGAATGCCTTCATGCTCTACATGAAGGAGATGCGGGCCAAGGTGGTGGCTGAGTGCACACTGAAGGAAAGTGCTGCCATCAACCAGATTCTGGGGCGAAGGGTAAGTCCTTAAAGTAGAAGTCTAAATGATTTCCAGTCCTGGTGCCCAGGACACACTGCTCTTCTAATTTGAAATGAATGGGCTCAGTTATAACTGGTGGGACAGAAGAGTTGTTGTAGTTGAGGACCATGATTGGGAATCACAGGCTCCTTAGAAGACCACAAAGTTTTGAGATGACCTGATTGCCAAATTTTGTCAATTTGATTAGAGTTGTTCTGATACCAGTATCCTAAATGCCTCCAATTCAGCTTTAAATGCTGCATCAAGTTACCCCAGTCCTGATCAAACCTCACGTTATCTGCTCATTTACGCCGCACCTGAAAAATAACAATACGTGTTATATGCTGGTCCATCCTAATTAGTACTGGGCATGTGCAGCTCTCAGCAGAGGGGACAAAGAAGCAAACTGGCAAAAGCTTCTGTTATCATAAGTCCTGGATAAATATTATCCATGAATCCAAAACCCATAATGGAAACTTCAGAGAGGGCCAATTGACCTGTTTCTCATCTCTGTTGGTAGCAGCACATGTGCAGTACAGATTGGGCGGATGCACTTCTTTTAGTTATGACTGTCACACTAGATAATAAATAAAGGTTCTGTGATGTATTAGTTCATGTTTTACCAGGGGTTTAACCTGAGTTTAAAGGGAAAAGATGGTATCAAAACATCTCAATGTTGAAGTCCACCTCAATAACTGCATGCTCGTATATTTCCTGTTCATGGCGAAAATCTTAGTCTTCTCTTCTTGTCGTGATTCTCGTTTCACAGTGGCACGCCCTATCGCGGGAGGAGCAGGCCAAGTACTACGAGCTGGCCAGGAAAGAGCGACAGCTCCACATGCAGCTGTACCCAGGCTGGTCAGCACGAGACAACTATGTAAGTTTTTAAGTTTACAAAACGTAACGGGCGGCTCTTTCCCCCTTTCACTAGGTGACTTGACCAGGATGAGCTCTTTGCTCTTAACTAGCCCGAAGAATCACTTTCTTCTTGTAATTTGCTTTTGATACGTTAATCTAAGGCTGGCTAAATTGTCCTGACCAAAGCCCACCTTAAACTAAGGAACATTTGTAACAAAGTCAGATCAAGATGTTAATATGCGTCCCCGGTGAATGTTTCACACACTAGACACTTTGTTCTGACACATAAGTCTGCAGATTCTCATCAATTTTGCCCAGTTTTGGGATCAAGCTGTCCAGTCTTCCACAAAAAGCCTTTGTGAAAAACAGAAGCTCGTCAAGATGTCTAGATGTTCACAGAGCAGAGGAAAATCAGACAAAAGATTACAGAAAAAGAAGAAAAGAGCAGAAAACAGAGAGAAGGGATAATTCTGGTCTGGCCTGCAGTGGCTGTTACAAACCGGAGGGCAGAGAGAAATAGGAAAAAAAGGCAGAGAAAGAATGAATGATAAATAAGTAAACACAAAGAAAAGTCCTATTCTCTGTTTCATGTTTTGGGCATTCTGCAATATAATAACTAAGGTTCCTGTCTGTGTCTATTTTTTCTTTCTATTTTTTTGGCGGCTAACCAACAGGGGAAAAGGAAGAAGAGAAAAAGGGAAAAGCAGCAAGCAGAGAGCAATGGTAAGTGAGCTGCAATTATCTCTCATATTAGAAGAGCCCCATCATGTGTCAGGCAGATGTGACATCTTGCAAGATAAAAGTCAAGCTAGTTTTTTTTGTGTTATGTTTTTTTTTGTGTGTGTTATTGTGCCTGGCTTTTTTCTTTTCTTTTTTTTTTGTATAGTTATGCTACCCAATGCAATATTTAAATGGTAGAGTTGCTTGTAAAACCCCCCTTTTCCCATTTTTCCCTAGCCATCCCCAGCTAATAACAACTGAATATGCATGACCCCCCCTCCCTCCCAACACTCCTCCTTACCTCCCCTTGTGAC
>JAOWBC010000617.1:8072546-8089047 GCA_028566105.1 Hypoplectrus providencianus
GTGTGTGTGTGTGTGTGTGTGTGTTTAGTACACATACACACACTCGGACCGCCATGTGGAGTGTATGTGAGAGAGGTGGCGTTGCTAGGAGCACCAGGTTGTGTGCAGACAGTGGTAACAGAGTAGAGACGGCGGCAGCAGCAGCCTGGCAGTGGAGAAGAAAGGAGTGGAGCAATGCCAAGAAGATTCCCCCTGAGAGACTGTAGGAAGGGGAGAAAGAGACAGACAGACAGAGAGGGAGAGAAACACAGAGAGGGCACGCTGATATGGTCATGTGTTCTCCACTGAGTCACACAAGAACAATTTACCAAGATCTGATGGGTGATATTTCTGTCCTCTGACTTGGATATAACTCTAAAACAGTCATTACAAAGCCCACTTATTTTAGGACATTATGGCGTGGATGCAGGGAAATGGTGATGGCGGAACAGCAGGAGGGGGAAGATGGCTTACAAGGTTGACTGGAGGGAAAGAGAAAGAGAGAGATGGAGTCAATCTGTTGGGGCTCATGTTTGCCGTCCCTCCTCATGTCAACCATCCGTCAGATAAACTGTTCGCCTATTTCCAACCATCCCACGTCACTTCCTCACCTCTGCGTGCAGCCCTGCTGCGCCTCTCCCTTGTTTTCTATTTGTTGTGTCCTTTTCCAATTTCTCTCTTCCTTCTTCCTCCTGCGCTCTTCCTTCCCTTATTTTGTCTTTAAATGGGGAGTCGTGTGAACAGGCTATGCAAATGAGATGGTTATTACCCCACTGCTCATCAAGCCGCGCAGAGGAGACATTAATAGGCTGATGAATATGCATGTGAATTTGTTAATTAAGTTAATTATTCTGCTGAAAATGCATTCGTCTTCCAAGGACATCTTCCCCAGGATTTCAACCTGCTCCACTCATTAGTCATGCGATATTTCATACACAGAGTGAGAAAGAGAGAGGGAGGCAGACAGTGGGAGGGAGAATGAAGGGGAGAGGAGACAATGCTGTTTTTGGAAAGTGGGTGCCATGAACAGTTGGGGTTGTTAAAGTATGGGGGTAAAAATAATGTATCTTAATGTCATCAGTACTCACAATGGGATGTGCAGTAACTACCCGAACCACATCCTGATTTCCAGATATGGCACATTATTCCCAAATAGTCCAAGCTGGAGTTTATACTTTCAGAGTTTTCAGCATCTTTTTTTGTGCTTGCTTCTACCTCACTGGTTACTTCTCCCTAATTGCTTATTAAAACCCTCTTAAATGAACTTTTTGTGCCAACTTTCCAACACATTAATTAATTGTTGTAGCCAATTAAGTGCCGTTGTGCAAATGAGCCTCATCACAAATGGTCCTATAGGGCCGACCCCTCCTTTCTCTCTCCCTCTCCCTCTGTCTCTTGCACTTCCCTCCCTCTACCACCCTCCCAGCTCGTCTTCCCAGCTGCCCTTGCACTTCAAGGCACTCGGTGCCAAAGAAGCAGAAACTGTGTCCTGATAATGCTTCACTGTTTTCTGGACTGTTTCCAGCCTTCAGGCTCACTGATCTCAAACTTGTATGATACATTAAAAGCAAATGGCTCAGTGTATTCCTTTTGTTTGGCCGATTATACAAGAGTCGGCTCAGTAATACTGCTTGTAAACCAACCACCGAGCCCATATAGCAAATCTCTTATTTGCATTGTCTAGTTAATACACCATGAATCGTCAAGGAGACATGCGTGCATCAAATAGCCTGTTTTTATTTATTCACATCAGGTAAAACGTGAGTTCACCTAGAGAGATGGTGAAAAAGGAGGGTAGTCAACTTCAAAGCGCTCAATAAGGTTGCCAAGCTGTTCACACATCGCCATCCCCTGTGTTAAAACTGGAAACATGCAGAGGAAATCAAATACGTGTGTTTATAGAGATGTCTCCTCCAGCACCATACCATTCTGACAATATAAGAAAGTTAGGAACAAAGGATCATCTGTTTGGTTTCTCATATACCTGATTAGGTGTGCATCTATGCAGTTGCAGTACTAGATCATTTCTAATGGCCAGGCTATGGTCACATACAATTTAAAGGATCTCCAGTTATCCACTTGCAATCCCAGAAGTTCTTCAGGGCCCCAGTATGCAGAATTGTTAAAATACACCAATTTAGAATATACAAATAACACTTTGTTGCTTGCAAAAACTGCATTGGTTTTGTCAAAAGGTGCATGGAATTAGCATAAAGTGGATTCCATTAGAACCAATTTCTATTCAGACAATCTTGAGGTCAAACACATTTAAAAAAGGTCATCATTTTTTCTAACTTTAGAGCATTAGACATGGGTGGCACTTTTGCAGGTGTACATTCTAAAACTGAGCTTTTTGTGCTGTGGTATGAGCCATAAACACTAGATGGTCATTTATATTTGCACACACATTCAACAAATAAAATGATGAAAAAAAAAGTGCTATATGTATGTACATTTAGTTGTAAAGGATCAGTGTAACAATCAGCGTAATCACAGAAATCATACAGCATATGGTGCAAATAATAAACGACAGATCGGACTAATTTTGTTGAACTCTTTCCCGAGCAATACACTAACAACGTGTAGATAACAGAGTGGCTAAGAAATCCTTTTTAGTCAATGTCACAATTCCTAAACTGCTGTTATTATCAGACGTTATGGCATTATTCAGTTCTTAGTTGGAAAAATATTTCCACATCATGATGTTAACAACATGAAGTGACACCTCTTGCAGAATAGGGGCTGAACTTTCTTTTCTCTTCCCCGATGTCTGGCTCTGCCCACTCCACTGCCATTCGGACGTGGCACTGATACACCCACCAGGAGGGATTAGAGAAGGTTTAGCAACTGTGCCAGCGTCGCTCCCTGTGCCACCCCTTCCCTCGGCACAGAGGGGGGTCCCGCTTGGCATGGCAAGGTGAACTAGCCTCTGATTGATGGGCATGGTTTCAGCCCGCTACTGTGCTCCCCAAGGCCCGTGCCTCCCTTTCCTTTCTCCTACTGCTGTCTTGGCAGCGGTGCCCACCTCCTCTTCCATGCCAGGCAGCCAGCTAAAGCTCCTGGTGGGCACATCAATTACATAGCAGCACCTCCCCTCTTTTCTCATGTCTATCTGTGGGTCTGTCTACTGTCTCAGACGGTGCCAATCTGGTCCCTCTCCATCTCCACTGCTGTCTATAGCTATCTTCTATATACGTGCATGTGTGTGTGTGTGTCTGTGTGTGGTTTTATATCATTGTTCACAAATATATCTTTGCATATGCACAAATGCACATGTATTCATGCACACACTCCTGCTCCCTCTCTTCCGCAGGTCATAATGGTTGGTGGGAAAATCCTCCCCAGAGAGCACTCATTGCCACAGGCTCAGCTGTACAAAAGGCTCAGGTGTGTGAATGTATGTGCATGTGTGTGTGGTTGCCTGTGCATGGCTGCTTTTTGCCTTTTTCCAAATTTCTTTATCTACTGCTTCATTATCTATCGCTTCACGTGACTGCCTTATAAATGAGGGTATGAAAAGTCCAAATTGTTAGGGGAAAAAAACTATTGTCATGTCAATACTGCATTTTTCTGTTTCTGAAGTCGATTAACATGAATATTTCAACCTTCCTTTGGATTCTGGCGGCTAGTTGCTCTTGGCAAATCATGAATCATTTACTCACGGCGATAGTACGCCATCTGGAGTCTTCATCAGATCATTGTCTTTTATTTTAAGCAGTCAAGTCAAGGGATTTGATTTGGTTTTGAAGGAATAAAGGCAAAGGCATGTTTCTCCATAAATTATATTGATAAATAATCAGAAATATTTGTAATACCATTGAATATTGCCAGAGAAAAAAAATAATAAACCTGCCTTGTCTAACTAAAAAGTGTTTGGCTGAGTGACATATCTAAATATGAAAATGTATCAGTTTGAAATGAAAAATTTGACTAATCTAGACTTAAATCTGAATTGGAAAGATATTTCCAAAGATGTCTTTACACTATGGCAGAATATGTAGACTTAATCTGGCATGACATGATCTTAATATCCATTTGAATATGACAATGAATTCTGGAAACAGGAAAGTTTTCATCATTATTCAACAAAAGTATGGTATCTTACATATATTTGTATCTGTGAAACTATGCCCCCAATTTGATATTTTTAGTTAAGTGACCTTGTTTTAGTTGACCCCTGGCATATCTTTTAATGTATTTATTTATTTATAAAAGATGTGTATTTTCTTGTATATCAGTTTAATTCTAGAACATTAAGTTTTCTATATAGCTCTTCTTTGCCAAATTAAGTAAGGTTGCGGACAAAACAACAAACAAACAATTCAAAACCTTTTGTCACTCACCCGCTCACGCGTATGGTCCACTACGGAAGCCTGGATGGGGAACATGAGAAACCGAAGCGGGGAAACTAAATGGTAGCGGGGCACAATGGCGGCGGGGCCTGGTGTTTCCATGCAGAGCGGTAGCCCTGCGAGGGAACTTTCTCTCTCTGCCCAACCAGGAGGGAATCAGCCTCATGGAGAACGGGCCAAATCCGAAGAGGTTACAGGTTAGATCGTGATCATATTAATTTGCTTTGGCTTTCTGAGTATTGTTGTAATATTGATATGGCTAGGTGGACCAGACGTCTAAGGCTAGCTACGGCTAGCAGCTAATTGGGGTCGCTAACGCTACATATTTTTATGATTTTGACACATATCAAGTGAACTAGCAGCTGTTTGAGTAACATTGACACCCAGTAGCCACACACATGAAACACAAGTTAGTGATAATGGTAAATGTGTCATGTGTGGTAAAGAAGCAGCTAACTTCTATGGTGAGCTAACGTTAGCACCTAGCTGCATCAACTTTGTAGAAACACTAACGTTAGAGACTACACAGAGGTCCCTTAAAGTGATATGTTTGCATTTAAGAAGTCAGCTGG
The DNA here is from genome assembly GCA_028566105.1 of Hypoplectrus providencianus. NCBI lineage: Eukaryota > Metazoa > Chordata > Actinopteri > Perciformes > Serranidae > Hypoplectrus > Hypoplectrus providencianus. The sequence continues at coordinate 8,077,450 of JAOWBC010000617.1, forward strand.
CTTGTTTCGGCGTGTGTAGTGAGACAAAAAAGTTAAGTTTGCTCTTCAAAACTACTATATGAATAAACAAGGTGAAGCCGTGAATCAACTCGTTATGACAGGTTATGATAAACAAAACATAAGCCTCTGGTTCGTTCACACCATACGTCTTTTTTGACCAGACTGACATAGTCGCGAGTGTTTCGGATGTGATAGTCAAGGCATGTCGTGTGATTTGATTTGATTGTTTTGCACAGTGGAACCTATCAGCAAAAGGCAGGAACAAAAGAAAAGCATCAAGTTCTGCAGCTGACATTTAAAAAACAAACACGAGACTTAAGGGAGAAATACAACCCCGACCAGTATTCAAAGCAAAAACAAAACTAAACAAGTCAACCAACATCACTGAACTAATGCCAGTCCTACTAATCAAAGTCCTATTGATGTTCCAAGTAATCACAATTTACAGAAAAAGAGTAAACACTTTGATATGAATTGTGCTGTCTGTGGAGTAAACTGTCATGATTTATAATTGTTCATTGCTTCCCGTAATTTACATTATTTAACACCTAAAATATGTTGTTTGTATTTATCTACCAAGGATCAATGTTCTCTGTTAAAATGTCAGTTATAGCTAATTGTATTTTCTGTATAATATCTACAGAAGCCTCTATGTTTGTTTTTTGTAAAACAAGCCTAAATCAGTTTTCTGGGTTTGAGTTGTTTGAAGTTGAAATGCAGTGATTTATATGAAATGTGAATGAAAGAAAGCCAGAGTGACTGGATATGACCAGCATTCTTTTTTAATTGTTATCTTGTGTGTTGCATCTTTTTTCAGAGGCAGAGAAGCAGAGTCGAATGGCGGCTTTGCTGGAGAAGCTTCATGCCAAACACAATGCGTCACGGCCGTGGCAGGAGACTTGCAAGGTTGTGCGCCAGGCAATGGTGAGACAAACACATTTTTCTTTTACAGAGAAAATAATCTCTTAATTATGTTCAAACTAGTAATTTCAAAGACCTTGAAAAATGCTAGGAACACACATATTATCCACAAAGTCTCTTGGAAATGTGTATTTAATAATCCCTAAGAGTATCTTAGAGACTCACTAACAGGCTCTTTGATATGCATTCATAGCAATTAATCACCTAATAGCACTAAAATAATTTTAGTTTAATACATAACTTGCTGAGTCTGTGAAACTGTAGCCATGGCATTTAAATCTCTGACCTACTGCGCTGAGTAAGCAAGTGAAAAACAAACTTAAACATCAAATCTTGTTGATGGAGCACTTCTGTATTTTCTCAGCTGTTATTTCATTCCTCTGTTTTACTTCACTATGTGTTCCAGGAGAAACGGGGTGTGATGAATGCGTCAGGTCACCAGCTCCTGCTCACCTGCTTGGAGACCCTGCAGAGAGCGCTGAAAGGTGAGGCTGTCAACTCGAAGCACAAAAACCCAATTTTCCATTACAATGTGTTAAATACCATTACTGGATGGAAATACCAAACTGTATTTGGATTGAAGCGAACTGAAAATTTAAGTTTACTTTAATGAAAAGTGCAGTTCCATTGTAAAATTAATAACTTGTCTCGTGTCTATAAACCTTAGAATCACTAGGCTTCAGTCTTATGATTTTAAAGTCTCCCTGTTCTCATCGGCCTTCTGTTCCAGTGTCATCTCTGCCCTCCATGACAGATCGTCTGGAATCCATTGCCCGGCAAAACATGTAAGTTCTTTCCCTTTTCTGTTCCTTCATCCTCTCACCTGTTCTCTCCTGTGAAACCATGACAAAGTTGGAATGAAACCAGTCCACACACAGTACTTTGGCCCCTGAATGACTGGGTCGGCTACTAATAAAACATTGCAGGGTCTTGCTGTTAATATACTTTTGTCCTTGTAATTACTCAGTATGGATATTGTCAGAAGGGAACATTTCTTTTGTGGTGATCATATTGAAGCCTAATCTTTTCTTGTCATTTCTTTTCTTCATAGGCTACGCTCTCACCTCAGCCCATCAGGGACAGAGTGTTACATCACAACAGACATGTTTTATGTGGAAGTTCAACTGGACACCAGTGGACAGCTAGTGGACGTCAAGGTTGCCCATCAGGGAGAAAATCCTACGGTCAGTTTACAGCAAATTTCATGTGGCACTCTAAAGCTGAGCCAAGCTTATCATTGATTATCATTATATCTATATGTATGTATTATATTTGAACTCATTTGTGAATTTCATTCATGTCCGTTGGTGAAGATATTATGTATCACATCACATATTTTTATTTGTTGGTCACAGAGTTGTCCTGAGCTGATTCAGCATCTAAGGTGAGTAGAAATGGCAGAAATCCATGTGCTAAACATGGTTTGTTTGTTTTTTTGTGTGAAATGATGCAAACAGCTTTTTTAGACATTCCTGTATTTTAGTAAAATTATGTCTAAACCACCTCATCTGCTTCTCTTCAGGGAGAAGAACTTTGAAGAATTTTCCAAACATTTGAATGGACTGGTCGAACTTTACAAGCTTCCTGGAGACAAGTAAGTAGGATTGTAGGCTCTCTGATTGAAGCTGGCCTAGACCCTGATTATAGACAGTTAAGAAAGAGACAGATGCACTTGTCTCTTATGATTATTACTATTTTCATGTCAGCTGAATCCAATTGTCTGACTTTATTTCTGTGTTCCAGTAAGTTGAAAACCAAGATGTATATAGCACTGCAGTCGTTGGAGCTTGATCTCACAAAGATGATGCACATGTTTAGGTAAGTTTACAAAAGCTCTTTTTGTAAGCTTATACTTAGTATGTTTGGGCCCATGGTGTTTAACATATCATAAATATATTTTCTTTTTTTAATTATCCTGCATTTTGTAATGCACTAACTTTTGATCTTTTGTTTTCCAGGTTAGCTACCAATGCTAATGCAGTGGAAACTATTCTTCATGGCAGTGTTGGCCTGCTGACTGCCAGGAGTGGTGGTCATCTTGTTTCTCTGCAGTGTTATGTGTCCCCTTATGATATATTTGAGGAGGGACCGGGCTCACAGCTCAACTTACCAGATGGCAATGGTGAGTGCCTGGAGGAGGGATAAATTCATAAATGCACATAAGGTAACAGCCACTAGCCATGTGGTCTGCTTAAAGATCACTGTGTGACTTGCCATTTGTCTCCTGGTGTGGACACTCTTTTTAGTTCCACGCTCACTGGGTATCAGTGTATCTGTGACGATCGAGGGAACCTCTGCCGTCTTCAAGCTCCCAATCGCCCCGCTTATAACTGGATCCCACCCAGTCGACAACAAAGGGTACGAAATTTTACCTGCAGTTCTGCAATAAGAGTTCTGAAAATCTGTGTAAGAACTATTAGCATGCAACACAGATGTATTAAATGTGCATTAATGCACTACTCTTTTTACTAAATGATGCATCATCTGAGAGACACAGCTGATGGATTTATTTTTGGTGTATTTCAGGACACCTTCCTTTTCCACTGTGACCAACTCAAACTGTGTGGACCTGCCGGCTTGTTTTTTCCTCAAGATGAACCGCCCCATGCCTTTCTCACTTTCCTTTATTCAGAGACTAGGCAATGCTACATGTGAGTTTACCTCATGAACACATTTTTTAAATTTTATTAATGGGAAATGTTTTGTTTAAAAGGAAAATTTTATTTCTTTATTTTGCAGCAATCCCAGTGTTTGATAGTTCCCCTAGCCTCTCACCTCTCTACCAGTTAATTGTCCAGAGCCAACTCCAGCTCCTAGAAGAGGGCAGCACCACGCCCCCGCCCTCACACAACATGCACTTCTATTCTGTGAGTAGTTTTCTACAATGTTTTTCACCATTTAAGGCTTCATTGGTGCTTGTTTGATCACATCATTTTGTAGTGCCCTCTTTTTCTGTAATGGCATAATGTTTTTACAGATTGGAGAATTGGTGCCACCTAGTGCTCATCTAAGTGAACCTATTCTCAGTATTCAAAAGGCAGTAGTGGATGGAAACAAGCATTCAGATTTTGGGGGAATTGGGTTAAAATCTCCTATATGTCTGACTGGAAGCCTTGCTAATGTATAGTCATAGACAATGTTGCATTATTACAGAAGTGTTCTTTTAATTATTATGTTTTTTCTCTCTATCTGAATTAATGTCACAAGTTTCTGTGTGCTGCCGTTCATTTGGCCTTGTTTACTTGATTACATCTCTACTTCCTTCTGCAATCATTACTTAATGCATATTCACAAATAGAAATTTGGGTAAATGTAAACGTTTAGAAACACAGCCAATACAACAAATTCTAGATTAATATTCAAAGCAAATCATAGTTTATGTAAGAAAACAACTTGTCTTTTTTTTCCAAGGTGCTACCAGACCAGCAGCACTGTTACTTTCTTAATGGTGATGCCCCAGTGCAAGATGGTCGCTCTCTTCAAGGAGCACTGGTGTCCAAGATCCCCTTCCGCCACCCAGCACAAGTGCCATTCTTGTTGGATATCATCCGGCACCAGGCAGCCTATAACACCTTGATTGGCAGCTGTGTGAAGCGAACTTCCATCAAAGAAGGTCCCATATTTACTGTGTTTATATATTATGTAGTCTAACACCATGTTTTTTATGTCTGATTAATAAATTACATTTGTTGAGAGGAGCATATTTACTGTTTCTCCCTCAGACAGTGCAGGCCTGCTGCAGTTTGAAGTATGTCCCCTTACCGACTCAAGTTTCAGCGTCTCTTTCCAGCATCCAGTGAATGAGTCCCTAGTCTGTGGTAAGTCAGGTCAATTACTTGCACAAAATCTCCCCAGTTCAGCATATGTTATAACGAAATCCCTTGGTGATAGCTATGATATGAGGGCTTGATTCATGAAATCTGTTGCAATGTTAGACTTTTGCTCACCTAAGTCCTATCTGATATCCATCCTCTAGTGGTAATGGAGGTGATTGACTCCAGACAGGTGTCCTGCAAGCTTTATAAAGGACTTTCAGATGCTCTGATCTGCACTGATGAATTTATTACCAAAGTGGTCCAAAGGTGAGTTTGTTTATTTCTTCTGAATGCATAAATGTAGGTAGTTTAAATGGTAATTGTGTCATTCCCTTGTGTAGATGCATGTCCATCCCTGTAACCATGAGGGCCATTCGGAGGAAAGCAGAGACCATCCAGGCAGACACTCCAGCCCTCTCGCTAATTGCACAGACAGTGGAGACCATGGTGAAAAATAACCTGCCACCCTCTGGTAGTCCCACCTACAACATGGCAGCAGGCGATGGAACTAACCCTATGGGACTGCCTGGGCTCACAGGGGGAAACACACCCACTGGAGGAGGACCACCTGGCGGGCCTAATTTTGGAGGTCCAATTACTTCTCTGTTTTCAGTTTCCCGAACCGAGAGGCAAGCCCAAGGAGAGTGCCTCACCCAAGGAGGGGTGGCTGGGCAGCAACAGTTGCAGCAACAGCAGCAGGCTGGTCAAGGCCATACAGATGACTACAACAAAGTCACCCAGAATCCCATACTGACAAGTTTATTACAGATAACTGGAAGTGTGGGTTCCAGTCCCAGCTCCCAGAATGCACCACCACCCCACCAAACTCCACCCCCAACATCCTCCCCTGCCAGCAACACCAAGAATCATCCCATGTTGATGAACTTGTTGAAAGACAACCCTGCACAAGATTTCGCCACTTTGTATGGTTCTAGTCCACTAGAGAGGCAGAATTCTTCATCTGGCTCCCCAAGAACCGAGAGCATGGGTGGAGCCTGTCCTGGAGGTAGCACAAAGGGGAAGAAGAAGCGCCCACGAGGCACAGAAAAGGGTGGCGTGATGCCTGGAACTGCCGCAGGCGGTAGTGGTTTAGGCATGAAACCACAACCTGGATCATCCATGCCGCAGCACCATCAGCACCATCAAGTCTCACATGAGGATGATTTCCACAGGGAGCTCCTTTCTATGGATGTGGACGCGTCACAAAATTCTATCTTTGATGTTAACCTGACAGGTGATGGCCTAGACACTCCACACAGCATCACGCCAGCACCTAGTCAATGCGGAACACCGCCTTCTGGCCCCAACATGCCTTATTCACAGTCACATGTCCAGTCTCAGCAACAGCAACCACCAGGCACTGTACCGCCTCGTATGGTCCGCCTGTCTAGCTCTGATAGCATTGGACCTGATATCACAGAAATCTTGTCAGATTTGCCTGAGCAGACAGGCAAAAGCAGTGGTGGGAGCCATGGACAGCACCCCATGGGCAGCGGTGGGGAGGATGGAGGCCCTCTAGGTACCCCTATCCGTGACTCTTCCAGCTCCGGTCAGGGCAGTGCAGTGTTTGACTCGGCAGACATCTTTAACACCAACAGCAATGAGAATCCTTTTACAGATGCTGCTGACCTGATTGCTGAGGCAGCTGCAACTGCTGCCACACCCACCAGTGATTCTTCTTCCACCAACTTCTTCCCTGATGCTGCTGACTTTAACCCTGACCTTCTGACCTCAGGCCATGGCTTCTCACAAAACTACTTTGATGACAGCTCTCCAAGTGCAGATGTAGACATGGACCTGGTCAAGGGTTTTGGTGGAAGTAGCCAGCAGAACACCCCATCAGGAACACCTCAGAATCCCACTCCACATGGTCAAAGCACCCCAGAGCCCTCACTGAAGGATCCTTTTGATATGGGGATAGTTTTTGGAGGCAACAGTGGTGGTGGTAAACCGCTTCTGGGGCAAGCTCCTGATCTGGGAGACACACATGGCGGAGGGTCCCAGAGCCCCCTCATATTGGGCCTTGCAGCTGCATGTGCTGACTTTAAAACTACAGAACCCAAAGTTAAACAGTCACAGGGACTTATGAGACCAAAGGATGACAATGGGGGTAGTGGAGGGAGCAGTTCGGGGATGGGGATGGGGAGTAGTTCAGGAGAGGGCAAGCAAGTCAAACGCAGCAGGACCCCATCTAGTGAGGGAAAATCTAAAGACAAGCCCCCAAAACGCAAAAAGCTGGACCCTGATGGGAAGTCCCCCTCTCACAGCTCAGGGGGGCGGCCATACACCCCCCCCAGTGGTGGCTCAGGCTCTGGAGGAAGTATGAGTGGAGGAGGCTCCAAATCGCCTGGCAGTTCGGGGCGCTCACAAACTCCCCCTGGTGGTGCCACACCCCCAATTCCCAAAATCACTATTCAGATCCCAAAAGGGACCATAACAGGGGGAAAAACATCATCCCATAGTGGATACACCTCCAGCAGCTCAGCCTCAAGTAGCACAGGTGGGGCAGGGGGGACCAGCAGCAGCAAAAGCCATCATTCTCACTCATCTTCGTCTGGAAAAATCAAGTCCAAAGAAGGCTCCGCAACACAAGGCAGCAGTTCTAAACCAGGAAGTGCAGGGATGGGAAGTGGTGGAGGGCCATCCCAGTCTAAAGGGTCCTCCCAAGGGATGGGCGTTGGCAAACCAGGATCCTCCCCTATCACCAAACATGGGATGACTGGGCCTGGAGGTAGTGGTAGTGGAATTGGAAGTGGTAATAAAATGAAGACTCAGGGCGGAAAGCCTACTGGGTCTCTTATGAATCCCAGTATAAAGCCCAACATCTCCCCTTCTCACTCCCGCTCCAGTAGCTCTGGTGACAAATTGTCCTCTCCTATGAAAATGCAGCAGTCCCAGGTTCCAGGAACACCTCCTTCTTCCAAGGCTAAATCGCCAATGGGCTCAGGAGGTGGCAGTTCTGGAGGGTCCAAGTCTTCCTCTGGTGGAGGAATGAGCTCCCAAAAGCCAATGGGTGGGGGCTCCTCCTCTGGTTCCACATCATCCTCATCGTCCTCTAGCTCCTCATCGTCCTCTGGTTCCATGAACTTTTCAGGAGGCTCCCAGTCTCAGTATGGGGGTGGTGGAGGTGGAAGTGGAGGCGGAGGTGGTGGAGGAGGAGGAAGTGGAAGTGGAGGCAGTGGTGGAGGTGGAGGTGGAGGAAGTGGGGGTGGGGGCGGAAGTAGTGCAGGTGCTGGACAGAACAATGCAAACAACCCCAATGCCAAAGGGAAGTCTCCCAGTCGAAACAAGAAACCGTCTCTGACAGCAGTCATAGACAAGCTGAAGAGTGTTGGTGGAGGAGGCGTAGGGGAAGATGGCTGTGAGGTAGGGCCACCAGGAGGAGGAAATGGTTCAGGATCTGCTCCTGGTGGTGGTGGTCCTGGAAATGTTCCCGGCAGTGGACCTTCAAACATGGGTCCTTCCAAGCATGCCTCCCAAAGTGGAGAGTATAAGCGAGAAAAGTCAGATAAAGAGGCAAAAGCTAAAGTGTCTGTTTCTGGTGGGAACAGTGGGGATAAGAAGCTCATGGACACAAAATCTGGAGGGGGAAGTGCGACTGGTCTAGCCAAAATTATCATCAGCAAACCTGATGGTGGTTCACCAAGCATCAAGGCCAAAGTGACCCTCCAGAAAGCAGGGGATGGATCTGGCGACTCCATGCGTCCCCAAATTTCTAGTCTCAAAGCTTCCCCCCTCTTCAGTGGCTCCACGCCCAAGCATGACCGCTCCTCCCCGAGCCACAGCCGCTCGCCAGGATACACTCCGCTCAACCACGACAGCGAGAGCGAGTCAGGCAGCAGCTCAGTAGCCGAGAAGTCCCATCAGAACAGCCCAAGCTCGGACGATGACCAGACCATCCGTCCGCTTCCCCCACAGGACTACATTAGCTCCATCCCTCTCAGCTCGGGGGAGAAGCACAAGAAACACAAAAAGGAGAAGAAGAAGCAGAAAGAAAGGGAACGGGAGAGGGACAGAGACCGAGAACGGGATAGGGACAAAGAGAAAAAGAAGTCCTCTATGTCCATGGGACCATCCTCGCATCCAATAAAAGCAGACAGTTGGTCCCGGTCACCCATCTCAGCTTCAGATTCCTCTTTGTCTATGCTGGGTTCAGAGCGCCCATCCCGGCCCAGTCCATTGTATATGAGGAATGAAGATGACGACCTCATGGACTCAGCCCTAACTGGTAACCTATGATTTTATTCCACTTCCTAATGGTTTTAACACATGCCTTTAAAAATACAAATTAAACTTCTATTTATTTAACTCAAGCCACAAATTGGGACTTGACAGAGTGTGGCTTTCTGAGTGATCATTGTCTTGTTTAAGCTGCATTTTAAAAACATATTTTACTGTTTTACTATCAGTGTGTAATAATTAGGGATTGGGAGGCCAATTGTACATTAAATTGGTTATCCAGATACCAACTTCCTTAAGCTTATTAAGGAAACAGTTTTAAACAGTATATTTTCAGAGAAATTGACATTATTTTTGTCTATCTTGTGAAGGTCTTTTCTTTTCACTTGTAATACATTCTCTGTTCTCCATAAGTCATTGTTGTTATTTACAAACATGCCAGATTGCCGCTAAATAAGTATAAGGTCTGTTAAAGAACAAAAAAGTATTGTAAAGAAAGAAAGGTAGAGTGTTCAAATGCCTTGCTTTTCAGATAAAACTGGGAATTTTGTAGATTTTGATACATTTTAAACTGTTGATGTGGAAATGTTAGTGTAGGTATAAAGGAATGCAACTGATGATGATAATAATTGATAAAAGATACATACTGTTAATTTTTTAAGTGTAGATTTGGAAGCTTGAAATAAACATTTCACTTCTGGAAAGTTTGCCGTCATGTTTCTGTTTGTTATACTTATGTCTCTTACAATTCACTCTTGAAGTAAGAAATTCAATTACATTCACAGAAAAAACCTAACTAAATGTATTGATAGTAAACATTTAGAAGCGATAAACACCTTTCCTCTATTGTAAGAGCCAATGGTTGACACTAGATGGCAGCAGAGTGTCAGTGATTGTGAAGTCACATGGCACTCTGTTAGTTGAGTTGCACACTCCCAGGGGTAATAACTAGAGGTTAAATTAAATTTCACGCTTTATTCACAGGTATTAGAAAAAAAAAGATTTGTGAAATAATGGTGCAGCTAGAGGGGAAATAACAGGTGAAAACAGCCAAAGATGCGCAAAACACATCAGCTAGGATGGCAACAATGAATGTCGTCATCAAATAAAATGAGAAATTAAATTTTAAATAATCTCAACAGCTCAATGCGAGAACCTCACTGTTCGCTATGATACATCTGAGTAGACAGTTTGTGAAACAGTTCAACCTAAAGGATAAATGAGACTTCTGGAGATATTTACAATCCACTTAAAGAGTAAGTAGTTTGGGGAGTGTAGTTAAGCAGTTGCATTCAAAGTGGTACAGTGCTGTTTTAATTTAACGAAAAATATCTATATTGTTTTAGCCTCCAGCTTCTATGAGATAACTGCAAAAATAAGATAAGAATAAGATCACATCTCTTCAGAAAAACAGTCTAAGATAGTGATGGCTGGTCTTTGTCACTACATGCAAGCTTTAAAATTGAGGGGAAAAAAACACTAGTGTGCATTATTGTTAAAAATCAATAGAATATATTGAAGAAAGAAAGGATTTTTTAACCTTTGTCCCCATTAATGTCCCAAGTGACACCATACAATACAAAATGAGACTCTGACCCACAGCCTCACATTTCTCCAGCTCTGCTGACTGTGCAACTTTTTTTTTTCTTCACAGAGAGCCTGCTAAATTGCTTAGTTGACACAAATGAATGTAGTCTCTATATTAGAAATAGCATTTTATTATGAGTCTTAGAGTGAAATGTGATGCTTCACCATCAACCAAGTGCACCATAATAGGCAGCAGCTTGCTTGGGGCGTCTGCTCAGTCGCTGGTTGGTTTCCCATTCCTGGTCCCAAAGCGCCCAGCTGAAGGGCCCCTTAGGGAGGTCCTCTAACCCTTTGTACTGTATATGCACTAAATCACCCCAAGGATGCAACTGAAAAGTGTCATATTCAGCTAAATACTACACAACACCACTGCAGGAGGTTGCTTGAATGTCGTCACTGTTATTGTGGTTTAATCTGACCTTGGGGGGGGGGGGGGACATCAAACATATTGCTGCTAGAGATATGCAGCACAATCTGCTCCTCAACTGGCTTGGTTTAAAAACAAACAATAGCCTTATTTGCTTTTTATTTTTGTAGTTTTCTTTTCAGTATCAGTAATTGATTTAACTCTTAAGTCAACTTAACTAATTTAACTCTTAAGTAAACTTAAGTTTTTTTCTTGAAGTGGGCTTCACTCCCAATAATAATAGTCTAAAAGTTAGGAAGAGTCGGTATGGCCAAAATGGGCTACAGCCTAAGGAGGCACCACCTTTGAGCCTAATTTCAGCTTGTATGAAACCTATTTGGGATGTCACAAAACAGGATTTATTACATGTTCTGCAAAAAACTTCTCCTTTTTTTGATGAGGATGTATTTTACTATCCTAAAACCTTTTTTCTGCAAGTGGACAACACAGCTTTAACATGGCGCATAGAAAGGATGCTGCAGAAAGATCTGAATTCCAAACTTAATCAATAATTCAAAAGAGGGCATGAATTTGTCAGCTTCATTCACTCCCTTTTGTGGAATGATGCTAGCTGAAAGGCCCGAGGGGAATAAAGTGTGTCAGACAGTAGATCGACACCCTCACTACCCCCTTCCAAAAAACAAACCAAACAAAAAGGATTTTGTTTGTTTATTTATTGAAAAAACATGT
>JAOWBC010000617.1:8106028-8124554 GCA_028566105.1 Hypoplectrus providencianus
TGCTGCAGGGGAAAATTGATTAAACACATTAAGATTCTAGGTGTAAGCAAAATATAGCCACTTTCCATCCTGAGCTCAGCTTGCAGTCATTATCTCCTGTTACAACTACAATCTGGAAAAGAAATCCTTTGTGATATCATCCAGGAGTCATTTTAATTGGGGCAAAATATTTCAATGTTAGTTGTCTCTCTTCTTAGTTTTCCTAGTTTCCTAGCTTGAAAAGAGTCAAATCTTCTGAGCTCTTGTTGCTTTGTCATACAAGTCTGGTCACTTTCTCATTTACACAGATTTCCACATGATGATGCCAATTTTTTTTCTCATATAAAATGGGTTTGATAGGATTTCTGGCATAAAGCCTAATTTGCAAAACTCATGCCAGATTGTCAAACTATGCTACGATCAGGTCAGTCAGGAGTCTGTTTTTGCATTGTCTTATTCTCACCTCAAATGTTTTTACAAAAACATTTTGATGAACTGTAAACATGTATTTTTAGAAAATTTTGACCATGTTTTTCCTGATTGAAAGCAGAGCAAGGGCCACCATGACTTAGTTATGTAAGTTGCACACTCTCTTGCTCATATTTGTTGTAGATCTATTCAGAGGCAATCAGATCTGCGTCTGTTGGAAAAGAGAGGCTTTGAGATTTTGGAATTAGTCCAGCCATCCTAGGCCAGGTTGTTTTGGCTAGGTGGTCGTTTCCAGTACCATTGGGACTAAGAAAATATGAATTAGAAATGTGTTGAATACAAGTAAATAAGCAGAATGTTTAACACTTGTTTCTGACCCCTCGTTGTGCTTTGGGGTGTTTAAAATTTAGAAATGAAAGCATGACCCACCTCAGGGCTTTTAACATATCATCAGTGGTGCTTGTTCCCAAACACATTTTAAATTAGATTAGCACTAACCAGTAAACAAAGTTTTCCTGCAGCTCTCATGAAAGTAGTTCCCTGTAAATAAAAGATGGACTTGTTTGCTATTTTGTGGAGCTGAACTTCAAACTGAGAGTATGTTCTCGCTTACTGACTTGACCTAAATTTCCTGCATCCAATTTATTTTTTAACATTTTCAAATGAGCTTCAAGAACAGCCTTAATTGCAGCAGCAGCCACAACAACATATCACATTAGGGCTGGCTTTTGTTGGTCATCACCATAGGGACCTGAAACAAGCCTGGCAAAGACAGGCCTCTTGTTGTTCCTATTTGACTACAGACAAACACAATGGATGGTGGGCGTTGAGGTGCGGCGTGAATTTATGAGCCAATCAGCTAGCAGATGTTTGCTGTGTCTTGCTGGGGGCTTGGTCATAATTCACACAAATGGTCGTCCAGACAAAACAGAACTGGGGGGAAAGCAATCCTCCAAGCTGCGTCAGCCATGTAGCTCTGTGTTTGCCAAGCCCCTGCTGGCACCAGCAACCGCTCCACATCCCGCAGAAGAAGAATGAATAGGAAAGAAAGATTAAATGTGTGTTACTCTTTTACTGTAGTCTACTGAATCTCCTGAGCGTTCCTTGTGTCTTTCTACCTCTCTCAATCCTCTCATTTCTGCATATTTCTGTCTTCTTTTCATAATATTTTCATTCTCTTTCTTTCCCTCTTGTGCCCCCATGTCTATCTCTTTCTCCGTTCCTCTTACCACCTCTCTGTGCAGTCTTTCTCATCTCTTTATCAGCTCTCTGTCTTCTTCATATCTAACTCTCTGTTCCCTCTCTGTCTCCCATCCGTCCCTCGGCTCTCAGAGTATTTATTACAGTGATGGTAAGTGGGCTTACCAGCTTTCTAGAGTGCTTCTAATAGATGCTTTGACAGAGAATGAATAGTTATTCCACCTCTTACACCTACAGGCAAGGTGATGGCTCCAAAAATATTATTATTCTTTCATAATCGCCTGGAGCATATGCCATTCAAGTGTCATTCATTTAGTGGAACAGTAAGTACGGTGACGTAGATTATGCTGTTGAAAGACAAAGCAATGTTAAAGGAATGATTACACATCATTGAAATAGTGTTGCTTTTAAAATTAACGTTACTGACATTATTGTTACTCTGTTTGCAGTCTGTTGTGTATGTTTGTCATATTATCGCAAAGTTGCATGTTTACTATAGGTCTATCTTTGAATGTATTGAATTGCCAAGTTTACAGCCCCTAATCTGTAACTCTGCAGGCTAATATGTTGCCACAGTAATGAGATCTTAAATCGCAAGTTAGCATTTTAGCACCCTCCGGTCTATCCTCTCACTCAGTGACGAGTTTCAATGAGTTGGTGGTTAGATGCCTGTAATAAGGTCTGTGGTCAACATCATCTGAAGAGGTGTTTGCTTTTTGTTGCATGACATTTATGCATACATAGTAAAAACTATGTATGTATATCTTCTAGATTATGAAGTTTGTACGTTTACCTAAAAGTATGGATGCTAACAAGCGACTACATGATTTACGTGGTTGTCGATGTCATTAGATGTCATCACTCTAGACACAGATGCCAACTTACTCAGCAGTTTGCCTCACAGCCTCTTGTCATGTTTTTAGCGCTCTTGCAAAGGCATGACAATTGTAGATTCAGTTAATCAACAATTTTTTAGGCTACAGTTTAACTAGCTTGCATTACTACTTCAAACATTATAAAAGTGGTGTTCATTTGTGAAAATGATCCTGCTGGACAAAAATCATAACCCTGTTCCCTACAGATCTTTTTTTGTTTGTTTGTTTTTTGCAATGATATACATCCAGTGCAAAGTCCTATAGTCCAGTTATCTATAGATCCCATAGCAATGCTAATTTCTAGGGTTGGCCTGCAAAAATGCATAATTTTCTTTCCTCTTTATAGCAGGATGACAAACACAATCACTACAGCTTGGTTATTTTCTATGATAAATTAACATATCATTCAAGATGGCAGTGAGGCTCATGCATATGAACTAACAAGTTAATACAACATGTGATTTAAAAAAGAAATCAACTGCAATGGGGAAAAGAAAAATCCTAGTGTGCAGACTTTTATTCATATTTTCATTGCTGTTTTCTATTGGCCCAGCAAAAAAAGGTTTTTGAATGTGTGTGACCACTATGCCTGCTAATCATTGCCAGGCAACAAGCAGAGACTTCAGGAAAGTTAGTGACCTCAGCCAAAAAAAACATTTGGCAGCATTATCCCAATTAAATGGTAAATTTACATTTTTACAAACCATGTATTAAACAAACCATATATAATGTGTGAATTATTGAGATTCAGAGGTGATAAGAGGTAAATTGTTTACAGTTTTTATGTTAAGCTAAACTGACTGTAGGTGCATATTTACCTCAGTCACAAAACAGTGTTCTCAATCTTTTTATCCATGTCTTTTGGCATGAAAGTGAATATTTCCCGAAATGTCGAACTACTCCTTTCAGCCTTTTGTTGGTTATTAGTGTGGAAAATGAGAGATGTGCTCAGAATCAGTCGCTACATTAAGTTTAATTTTCACCAAAGACAGTGGGTGTAAATGCTGATATTGCAAGGTGGTGCTGTGCCACGATCTGCAGGGCTTTCACACAGCCCATCGCGTTCTCAGCCAACACAAAGACGTTTTTATGGGGTGAAATGATGGGAACGCTTTCTCCCTGACTTTGCCCTTCACACTCACTTTCGTCCCTTCTCTCACTCTCTCCTTCTTCTGCTGTTCTAACTTCCTTATCAGCCTTTTTTTTCTTCTAATTAATTTCTGTCTCTCCATATATAGTGTGTTTCCTTTCTCTGTTCTATTGACTATAGCCCATTTAACTGAAACTCAACACCTTGTCTTTTTCCTCCTGCACTTCACCTCTTCTCATCTTTCTCTCTTTATGTCCCCCATTCCTCTTCTCCTTCATTGTCCTTTTTCTCTGAAGCTGTGTTTGAAAGGATAAAGGGTGATTTAAGAAAAAGACAGACAGCCAGAAGTACTGTCAAAATGAGAGAGAAGTGAAGCACAAGTGTGAAAGGGAAAGCAGGGAAGGAGTAAATAAGAAAGAGCAAAAGAGAAGAGACTTCCAAATTAAGACAAGAAAAGTGCTGAGTGACAGATGAAAGACACGTCAGTTCAATTGTCTGACTGGGGTGGCCTGTTCAGTCACATCCAGCATTCCTTGTTGTTCAAAACTTCTCCATTCATTTTCAAAATTGCCTTCAAGTAATTTGTAGAATGAATAATAACTCCTATAGGTTTCTAAAGGTCCTGAGATGAATCAATGAACACAAGCATATAAAACATATCTATGAATCAAAAAGTGATTGCTGTTTTATTTAATTACTTTTTGTTTTGATTTGACAGTGGTGACATTTAATTTCCTTTTTGTTAACATCTTAATAACTGTGTCAGATGGTAATTTAACTTCTTTAATTAGCTTTTCTGATGTGTACCAGCATGCGTCTGCGCCATTCCTATGATTAAACTGTGTCGTTGACATTTGTGAACAAAATGTGTTCATCCGCCTTGTTTGTTTTTGCTGTAAGATGAGGAATACATCACTCCCTTCTGACAGACAATGATATGTTTGTGTTTCTCCTGCCAGAATGATTGACTGGCAGGCTGACCTTTGAAACAAACTATAGTCTGCACGGAAAAACAGATGAGTTACAGAGAGACAGACACAATAAGAGAGAGAAAGGTAGAGGGGCATATTCACAAAGATAGAAAACACACAAAGAATAGGACATCAGTACTGTCAAACCAACTTTTTCTACTTCATGGTGTCACCGTTGTGCTCATGGATCCGATGTTGACCCAGCACTGTTTGGATTAATGATTAAGTCATTGAATTACTGCCCTTGATTGAGTTCTACAATGCTGCTGATCCAGCAAAGTCCCATGTGCAGTGTCAGGGTAAGAGCGGAGTCAGTGGGGAATAAGTGTGGACTTTATTTAGTCCTTTGTTTAGTACTGACCTCAGGTTGCTGCTTTAGAGACAGTGGACTTCAGGGGTTGTCTCCTAAAAGTCAAAGCCGTCGCAATGAAGTGGAAAAAAAGTTTTAAAAATGATTGTTGTAATCCTCTGCTCTGAATGGCCGACTCACCTTGAAAGAAATACCTGCAAAATACTTGCTATGAATCTGTATTGCATCAGCAAATGGTGAAGAGCTTGTGTTGCTTAGGAAGTATGACGTAATTTCATTATCAACTATTTAAAATCTTTCCGTAGTACGTCACTAGTTTTGAAATAACATATGATTGTTATAGCTTTAAAAGAAAACTAGGCTCGACTTCCTCTTCGCTTTGTCAACTGAATAATTCATCCCTCAATTTCTCCTCGAACATTTGTCCCTCATTTATCTGAAATAAATGGATCTAAAAGTCCATAAAGAAGGTCATTCTTTGAATATGAATGTGATTCTCTTGACCGGAACCTCCCTCAGGTTTTTTATTTGAATAAGTTCTCCAAGATTCATTTTGGTAGCTGTGGAACAAAAAGTAGTGTGATGAACGCATAGTACTGACTCATTCTGATGTTAATAAATAATAAATAATAGAAAAACTGACGTATTGCTGAGTGACATATGCAAGCTGGAAGTAGTATTTGGACTGCTTTCAGCAGAAAAATCATGTTGGCCTGGTCACAGACTTCACAAAATACAGCTAAACAGTACACTCAAACATTTCTGGAAACATTTAAAGGGAGAAACAGGCAACACCATAACATAATCACATTTAGTGGCTGCTTATTTTGACAGTGTTGTGAGTTTCGCAGATTGTCTGTCATCCTATCAAACTAGCCTTAACTGGGTGTCAACACAGTGACCAGACAGATTGGGCAAGTGTCCAAGCTACAAATAAACATGGTCACACCAGTTAAACTGTAGCAGCAACCAGTGCAATGCTCATTTCTTATCAAGTTTTCTTCACATCATACACAAAAGCAAAGTCATTGATGAAGTTAATTTCCATAAATTGGTAACAGCAGTGACCAGAAACCTGGCTCAGTAGGTTGTTCTATAATGATAAAAGACAGGAGCAACAGTAGCGTGAAAGCATAAGAGCATGCAAACAAACAACATTACAAAGACAGTTTAGCTTTGATGTCAAACAGTCTTGATGCAAGCATTTCGTTAATTTCACACTATAGCTGAGCACAAACTAGCTCACACTAACAACTGAAAAAAAAACTCTGGAATCTGTATGTGTTAAATGGGAAACAATATAGTGGCTAACCAAAGTGTTATGAATACTCCAATAAGTGTTGTTCTTTCACCATTTTGTGAGAATCAAAGAGCCGTTGTGGCAGTCACCTAATGCTAACTGCAAAAGCTCCTTGTGCAGTTAAGCCTTTTAAACGGCTGGATTTGGAAATGCAAGCTTCTTTTGCTGCACACTCAGGCAGGCAGCTTGTGAGCTGGCAAAGTCTTGCTCGCAAGAGGCTCATGGATCACGAAGAAGCAGCCCTTCAAACAACAGCCATATATTTGGCAACCACACACAGAGCTGTGAATGTGACAATGGGAAGAGGAGAGGAGAATAATTTACCTTGATTCATATTTTTTTCCCATCTTAAATATTTACATATTGTGTACAGATCAGAGACACCACACTTCTGAAGGTTAATTTTAGGTTCATTTCCTATCTGGAAAATCTTTATAATGAATACCTCATTAAGCTTGCCCCCCTGCCTCTGAGTTTGTAATTGCCTCAATCTAAGATCTCTTGAGTAATAAAATTTTGAGATGACAGTAATTTAGAAAGTAATGCAGTGGACATCAAGGGAGCCATATGTCTGATCAGATAAAACTCCCAAGTGCCTTCAAACTGCTACACAAAGTATAAGTCATTACAGCTGAATGTGATTTATATAAACAGACATGTTGACTAAAAATGCTGACAGATTTACCTCAAAATAATCAAAATCAAAATCACCTTGAATAAGAAACTAACTGGAAACTGTAATTAAACTGTCAGTTTTGCAATGTTCCAGGAACATTTCAATTAGTTCACGTCCCTGTGACCAGCAGTGCAGCTTGTGCAGTGAAGTATTAAAACTTTCATTTGGCACAAAAGGTCATTTCAGTAGGTGCACTTTTACCTTCCAGAGTGTAGCTGGAACAATGCCTAATGAGGTCACTTTTACTTAAAACCTCAGGTCACTGCGAGAAGAATGTCCAAATTAATCAGGTTCCTGCGTGTTCTGTGATACTTTTTAATATGAAGAGCAGCTAGAGATGTCCTTAGAAAAACAAACTGTAAGAGCATGAGCAAGAGTTGCCAGACACTGGGGAGTAAGTCGCTAAACCAGCATCCAACTGCAGATACATTGAAACAAGCACTTTTCCATGCAGTAACAAGTAGAAACTGGTGCATTATGTTTACATACTGTCTTCTAAACTGTACAGTAAGATTTTAATAAGACTGGTAAACATTAAGAAAGTCGTTGAAATACCATGTACCACTCACTGTACACATTACCATCATATTGTGGGGATCAGCATAATGAATTTTAAAAAAACAATGATTTTTATATATTAATGTTTGCAGCATTTAACAGTGATGTATACTGCTGTGTAATGCCTCTGCATAAGGTAGCTCACAGTTCAAGGATCACTGTTGCTAGTCCAAGAATAAACAAGCATTTATCCAAACAAGGCTTATAAACCTAATGTAGTATGTGATTTCAGTAGTACTTTTTAAATTTGTTTTTCTTTGCTTTAACGCATTGCCTCTGTGTTGTAAGAAATAGATAAAGACAATTTAGAAAAGCCTGGGATCTGGAACTGTATTGTCGTGGCAGCAGGATGACTTTTTCGCCTTTCACAGGCATCTTGTGTGAACACACCCCCACTTCTTAATCATTAATTTATCCAGGCATTCCTCACAACAGACTATTTATAGAAACCCTCACCAAACATCTCTGTGCTCTGCGCTCATTTTCAAACGGCCGAAGAACAAGGCTGAGACGTCTGCTCCTTCTCCACTGTACCATTTGTCTGTCAGAGGGGTGAGAAAAGGCCCTGGTGCATTGGGCTTTCAAAGACGAGGGGGGTTGATGGTGGTGCAGTGGTATTTTCAGTCTATCTCTTCACTCACTGTGCTCTTTTCCCATTTCTCCCTTCCTTGTTTTTTTCTCCTATTTTTGCTCACTGCCTTCGACTGCCTTCATACTTTTCTTTTATTTTTGCTTCATCTTCCTCCTCAAACACCAGTCTGCTTGAGTACACCACACTACTTGCACTGTGAAGAGCTAATTGCCTTCAGTAGTTCAGAGTGTGAAGGGTCTCCAGTTCTGTGATCCATAAATAGACTTTTCCAAACCTTACAGAGAGACACAAAAGTGCCATGCAGAAATATAGAGATTTGCATTCATTACAGCTCTGCTTTGATTTCAATTCTGTTTCCAGGGGTGGATGTTTAGGGATATTAGAAACCACTGTAAAGCCATTGTTGTTTTGTTCATTTATTTATTTTTTTGTTGTTGCTGTTTTAACAAATGTTATAACACAAAGGCACACAAATATAAGCAGAGTAACCATTAAAAAATACATGCTGCTTCTTGGGCAGCTATGATAATGATTTTGCTGTTTAAGTACTTGTACTGTGCACTGATACTACTGATACTTAGTCATAAAAGTCACTAACTCCTCTGGTAGTGCTGTATTGTGTGGTTTACAATGCAGTAAATACAAACCACAGTGCAGAGTCTTAGAGCCGGTTGGAGGACAAAACTTATAAAGAAGAACTGGCCTTGGTCCTGAATTTGAAACCACCACATAGCCAAGTATGACAAGTATGAGCAAGCAGGACATGTGGACACCTGAATATGAAAACATGTTTTTGTGAGATGATTGAATTTTAAAACCAAGGAAATTAACAGACTGCACCTCTTCAAAAGGATTTTGGAACCTGTCTTAAGGAATTTGCTCCTATTCAGCCAAAAGAGCATCAGTGATGTTGACCACTGATTTTGGATTCATGCCAAATTGTAAAAGTGCCCAGAGCATTTGCCAACTTGCAAAAACTACATTGCATCTTTGTACATTTTGGTCATAAAACATTTTTCCCAGGCTATTTCTTTGAAGTTGCATAAGCTTAACCTCTATAAGACAGGATAAATGAAAAAGGGATAGTGTACACAGATATCTCTGAATAATAGGTCCCCTGTTGAACTCTATAAATCCACATACAGAAGTTTTATTGGTTCGACAATTATTTTTTTCTGTTATTATCAGTTCAGGTCTGTGGACAGTATAGATTTTATTGAAAGGTAAACTGAGTGTATACAGAAGCACTGCTACGTGTCAATAGGAAAGTTCGTTTTTAATGATTATTCAATCGACAACATCAAGCTACATGTGGTGTTAAACTAGCTTTTATTCTTTTATCTTCAGATAAGTCCTGTTTATATCTTGGTTTCTTTAATCTTTTTAAAAGTACAGGAAGGTATTTTAAGCTATTGATTATCAGTCATGTGTAGCCTGGTTTGTGCCTTAAGAATCTGCTGCTTTCCCCCTGGAACTGGAGCAAAGACTGGCCTTCACCACAGAGAAGATTAACAAAGTCAGACAAGTTAAAAATCTAATAGAGAGGAACATCCATTACTGAATGGGCCAACCGTCGAGCCAAGAAAAGGCCATTAAGGAAAGCATGGACTCAGCTCCCTGTAGAAAACATTTACGAGAGCCACTCGCTAATGGGTCAACAGAGAGGACTCTTTCATCACTCAAACTAATTGGCATCTGTGAATCTGAAGCTTAAAGAAGAAAAAGAGGAACCTGCTCAATGCTATTGATTGGACCTTCTGCAAAAGAGCAAGACGGGAGATGTGGTGGCTTTCAGAGATACAATTGGTGTGATGAAAATGCTACCTTCTCACACATTTTTCCTTTGTTGTGGGAGAGAAAAAATATGACTATATGCTACATCCCCACAAGTGAAAATGTAAATTCTACAAAATAATCCAGAATATAAAAAATCTGGACTCAAAATGTAGATTTATGTAGACACAAAATATTTGAGAAAACTGCAAGTCTCTCTCTTTTTAAACAATTAAAGTGCCTTTATTGTCATGGCATAATCATGTAAGACCTAAAAACAAATTCTCATGTGTGTAGGAATTAAGCCTTTATTAGGGAGTTGGTTTAACTTTGAAGTTTGCATCAACACAGTTGCTGACATGGACAGCTAATGAGCTCCGTGTAAATTGAGGAGGTGCTCTTCAGTCTCATGGACCTATTACATCCCTGTCCTCATTCTCCATGCAGTTCTCTTTATGTATGAGCCAAGAGCGGTTATGATTTCCATATATTGGAGCTCATTTCTCCCAAGTCCCCGTAATTGTTTGTCATTATCACTTCCCCTTTATTGTAGCCAAAAGCACTGGATGGCAAGCACACAGGAAATGGAGGCTAGAGATAGATAAACACTGTGTTTGCTGTGCATCACTGACTGCATCAAATACGAAGGTGCAGGCCGCTCAATAAAACTAATCAAACGTGAATTTTAAGGGGTATTGACTTGTGCGGATTCACAAGGCATGGCAAATTTGCGATCTAAGGAAAGAGGAGAAAAAGACTGAAGATGGAAGATCAGGAGCCAGCCTGGCAGGGCAAGGACAGTCAGAGGGTAGAGCTAACAGACTGTTTGTTAATAGACTGATTTTTCAAACACTGCTCAGCCCCTCGAGCTGGAGGCTTTTATTGTCATTTTAAAGACCTTTCTGTGTTCATACATACTTTCACCCACTGCTGTATGCAATTAAAAGGATATCTGTGTCGTTTTATGATTTTAAAGCCCCTCAAAAATATTTTATATATCAAAAGTACTTCTATAAATCCTGTTGAACAGTGCATTAACCCATTTGGCAATAACTAAGTACAACGTTGACACTTTTAGAACATGAAAAAAGATTATGTTCTTATCAGTTTTACTAGATTAAGTACACATTTTCCCAGTAAGTATATAGTATATATTGTATAGAGTCAGGGACCACAGTTTCTATATATTGTATAGAAACTGTGGTCCCTGGAGCCCACATACCAGACAACGTATGATTAAAAGTACTCACTTTTCAACAGTTTCCTTGCTTTTGTGCTTTACCAAGAATGTTTTATGCAAGATAGTGAAACATTTAATCTGTCAAATATGTTAATCAGGTTTACTCGAGAGTGGCCTGGAAGTATTAACAAAGAATCCCACAACAATCAACACTTTTTAAGTAGAACATTTCCAATTTCTGGTTGTTCCATCAAATTACGTTACATAAAGTAAGCCCACTGGTTTTTAGGGGTTGCTGTTAAAATATGTTGTTTAACGTTTATTAATGTTTCTTCTTAATAAGTGGGGTTTGCTGTCACTTCTCTAAGTGTTTTTGTTTAGCTGTTTCTATATTTCCCTGATGCAAAAACCTTTCTTTTTTTTCATGAGTGGTTGGTATTTAAATTTTGACATCACCTTTTTGTGCTTTGTCTTTCAGTTACAGCGGTTGAAGCGCTCCCTGTCCTTCAAATCAGTAATGCGCAGCAAGAGTATGGACAACTTTTTCCAGCGCAGTAATGGCGATTCCCGCCTTCCCTCAGCCGTCATCACCACACCCCCACCTCTGCAATCCCCGCCCCCAATCCCAGAGTCCCCCCTGGCTTATGAGCGCTCTCCGTCCCATTCTCCGTCAACCAGTCCCAACCCCTCGTTGACATCACGCTCACCTTCTGTCAGTCCCTCACTGTCTATGAACTCCAAAACCCAGCCAAAGTCTCAGGCACAGCCGGTCAAGACCCACTGTTTCCAGGAGCACGTCTTCCGTCGGCCCACCAGCTGCCAGCGATGCAAACACATGATCCAAGGTAGGTCTGTCTGCATTTCTGACAAACATTTATTTTTGACAAGACTTAAGTCATTATTCAGGAACTTCGTCATCTTCTATTTTACCTGGCTGAATCAAGGATCTTCTCACCAATGTGCAACGATAACTGTTCAAAATAGGCTTGAAAGGTTGCTGCAGATACTTTTCCATTGGGAATTCTGTTTGTGGTTCTTAAAGGATTATAGGTTTTTACCCCTGGTAAGCCACAAATCTTACTGTGGATGGTTTGCAATGAGTTTGTTTCTTCAGCACTAAATTGTCCCAATGAATAATTATTGAAGATGGGCTCTGTTGTCCAATCTTGTTTACGTGCCTCCTCCGGGAGTTATATCTCCCTTTCTTCCTGTTGGTATGTTGATGTCTCTCAGCTGTAAATCCTTGTAAACCAATTCATTTGGACAGTGAGTTGTTTTACTTGATAACAGAATTCACATTTGTTGTATCCAATTAAGACGTAGCTGGTCAAATGCTGAATGTAAGTCTTAATTAATCAGTTGGTTTTATAATTAGAAAATGAATGCATCAATTCACAGCTTAGAAATATTGGCAAGAAGAAAGTATTGGACAGGAGGTATAGTGTATTCATCAGCTGGTTTTAGTCCTTTGACTGCCTTTGGATCAGGATCAAGCCAGGACTGTGAGGGTTGTGTTTACGGGGGACACATTTGTGAACTCTAAAGGCGTACACCAGAGATAATTATACACTCTTAAAGGGTATCGCTGTATGTAAAGCAGCACGCAGTCTTCTTACCACCTGCGTTTGCATTACCCTCACCGCTCCTGACCTTGCCGTCTGCAGTGGCCTAACCTGTTGCTAATTACAGACATATTGACAGCTGTCTTCAGTCTACTGAGATGAGTTAAAGTGAACTGTCTGGTGTCCATGCAGGGAACTCCAAGCAGGGGCTGCGTTGTAAAGCCTGCAAGCTGGCGGCCCACCTCTGGTGCTCGTCAGAGCTCTCCCAGCAGCCCTGTAATGGCAAGGTAAGAATATCTTTCATGAACTTATCATTAAGTCTCACTACCAAGCATACAGCTAACAGTTACACTTTATTGCCCACATAAAAGGTATAGTAACACACAGGCTCTCAGCAAGTGTCTGGCACTTATCTGAAAGAAATATGACAACCAGAGAAATGTGGTCATTGAGTGTTAACAGAAGTGCGTAAATCTGGGGCGAAGTAGCAGGTATCCAGAAGTAGCTGGATTTTCCACCTAGTCACTGAAATGGCAGGATCATAGGTGTCCCATATTAAGATTTTATTATTGTTAATATTAGTACTTATCATTAGCTCATTGAAAAATTCAAACACATCATGTTTATAAAAACATTCTGAACCTCTTTTTCTATTTTCTCATAATTTTGAAGTTCTTAGTTGCATTATTTAAAGATATTTATCATGTCTCATTATTATTCATTATTGTATAAATTATGTTAAATTTGATGTGCCCTTGTTACTTTGCTCATTTGCTTCATTTACCCCCCAGCTTTCCATGGGGAAAAACATTTTTCTTATATTGTTAATTGCATGGTTTTATTTTGTGTATTTGTATATAAAATACACTGGAAATGCATGAGCTCTCTGTAGGCCAGAGACTAACCCAGAATGCATTGTGTCAGCAGAATTAAACAGCATCTGGATGCTGTAATTGTCTCTGTCAGTCAGTTGGCAGTAGCCTTTAGTCCTGGTAATATGCTTAGCCTCAAAGCCCCCGTCTTGTTAAAAGAGGATAAAGCCCTTTTCAAACCAGCAGAGACAAAAAGGTAGAGGTTATAAATGGAATGTGGATTGACCAGGGCTTTGTAAGGAAGAACGCAACACTGGGAAATGGTAGCAGTAGGATCAAATTATCTCCCAACTATAAATGCCAAAAGAGGAGCAGAAGCTGAGGAGGATGACACTGATAAAGTTTCAGTGGCCAGGTCCCAACATTTTTTCACTCAGCCTTTTTGTCCTTCCTCCTGCATGTGCTGCTCTTCTCACATAACGCCCTCATCTCTTCCTCTCTCTTGTCTCGGTGCTACATTTCCTTCCTCCCCTCTCAACTCTGTTGGAAAATCAATATCTCCCTGTACCAGCTGGTCTGGCTAATTCAGTGTGAAATTCAGTGTGTTTGAGGCGCACACAATCCCTCGAGGATATGACATGGCAGGCTCTCGCCAAGCCTTCGGCGGTGTCCTTTTCGATCACTGCACACTCATCAAAGCAAGGATTAGGCATTTTAGTAAAAATGGATGGAGTTTGAGAAATCCTTCTTGTACATCTACGCAACTTAAGGTCCAGGGTTCGCTGACTCTAAACCATCGGAAGCCTTTGTGTGCAAATTATTTTGAATTTGAAGTCCTGTAACTTCTCAGGTGAATATTTGTTTATGGTTTAGTTGTTTTTTTTGTAAACATTTGAATAAAATGTAAATTAAGGGTTATTTCAAGGACATTATGCTGTTGTTTACAAAAAAAATTAAAACTTGATTTTCTGACTCAAGACTAGATAGAGAAATATGGTTTCTACAGGGACAAGAGAGCAGAGAATTGTTAAAGAGAAGAAGCAGGCCACCTTAGTGTCTCTGTACTCTGTACTGTACTTATTTGTACTTTTCAGGTATTTGTTACCTTACACTTCATAACAGAATTTCAGAGGAAATTACAGCACTTTCAAATACAGGGTTGTTGGTGTGTGAGCTTTTTAAACACCAAAATCACCATTTTACCAACAAATTCCCTTTATATTAGAAGTCACAAGGTGTTTTCCAGAATAAGGTGCAGGGTTCTTAAAGGTGCTGGAAAGTGAGAAGTGTTTGGAAACTTTTTGGATTTTGCTAAATATTTTTTTTTCTATGTCCCTTCTGTCAAGATTATAACTTTTTTTATTATTTCAAGAATACCCTTGAAACAGATTGATTTCTTTTATGGAGTCTTGCAACTCCGTAACTCCTTAACATTAAAACAACAGAATGAAGCAATCACACAGAAGGTGCAGTTTATGTAAAGCAGTTTGGATAAAAATGAAAAAAGGAATATCGATGGCTGCAGCTCCTCTGGCTCGCTCTCAGCCCATTTGCTGAGTGCACCCATATATGACCGACTGCTTTAAAATATCTCCAGAATCAAGAAGCTGAAAATTACTTTGGAATCCTGACAACATTTTGCTAATCAATGTTAATTAAACTTAAAGATGTATTACCCTTTGATTCAAGAAATAGGCCTGCTGAGCAAGGCACAAAATAATTGCTTCTGCAGGAAAGATCTGCACTCATTCTCATCTGAATTTGTGTGGGGCTTTTTCTTTGTCTGATCTTGCTTTTTGTGCAGCTCAACTGACCAAGTAGTGAAATTTCAGCTTGACTTCTCTCTTAAAGTGTACAGTCGTGCTCCACAGTCACATTTCTGATGTGTTGATATGTGATTGTTGGGTTTTTGTTTGACTTTTGGATTTGAAATGGATGTTTTTCAATGCAGAGGAAATATTTGATCTACCTCCAGTTCTGAGCACATTGGTTTCTAACTAGAGCATTGGCAGAGCAGATTAGGCCAATTGCCACTCATTAATTAGCATAAACAAGTATTGAAGTATTTGCCATTTGTGTTTCCTGTGAAGCACTTTGTGACAAACAGATTTAAACGAGCATAATGAAGTCAGTACTTAGAATGTATCTGTTCACTAAAGCCGTCAGCTGACAGAAAATTACGCAGCTACTTTGATAATTATTAGACGTTATTATGCTCTAATTTCTCTTGTTAGTAATATTTTAAATTGAATATATTTAGGTTTTGGACAAAACAAGCTGTTAAATGCCAAAGTTTTTAAAATCTTTTTCAATATTTTTTTCAGACAATTAAAAGATGAAAACAAAACAAAATCAATATATCTAGGGACAAAAATCAGCAGATTAATAGAAATCTTTTGCAGCTGATGCACAAGATCTGTCAGATCATCATGGCAGTCATTTTGATTTGTTTCCTTCTTTTTTAATAATATTTTCTAGAGATAAAGGTGATTTAATGAACACAACTCCTAAGTACTTTTAAATGCTGTTATTTTCATACAATTTAAGTGATTTCACCACTGAACCTACTAAATGTCGGCCAAAAACAAAAATCCTCAAAGACTAAAGACATTTCTACGATCATTATCAGAACTTATCACTTACTGTAAAACAGATGAAAAGAGATACAGAGATTAGATGAATCCAAGATACTATCTTTAAAAACAGTTTCTATTTGGAGAAAACAGAACAGATTCATCACACCTCTGCCAAGACAAGACTTTTATCTCTGCGACTGATGAGTCATGTACTGTAGCTAAACATATTTCTGTTGCTAAAAAAAGAAACAATCATATCAAAGTAGTACAGTACCGGATGGGCAATTTGACAGAGTCAGATCTTTGTTGCGCCTCAGTACACAGCTTACGTGGCTGAATTAGCTGGAAGGCAGATAGGAAAACATTTTTAGTCACACTCCATTCGACATACAGGCATGTTGGGGGGTATTTTTTCAAAAGCTCCGTGTTAAAACTAGTGGTGAGTGTTTTATTGCCACCATCAGTGGACAGTCCTAATTATAAGCAGTGGTTGTAGTAGATTTCATGTCCTAGCTGTCTGTCAGTGTCAGAATTGACCTGACTCTTGAAGAGAAAAATGCTGAGAAGATCTGATTTACGGACACAGAGGGCTATAATTGAAAAGTGCTGCGTTGAATGTATTGTGTATTTTGCAGCACTGCAAAGTTGTCAAAAATAATCAATAACACAGTGACGATATGGGCAAGGGGCTGCTGCTGTCCCCAGAATAAACAAGACTCTAAATTCATCTCAAAGGATCAGCAAGTTGTTAAAAACCTATTTGTTTCCCCAAAATAAAAATATCATTGATTTATTTGCCAATATTTGGTGACACAGATTAGGCTATCAAATGTCCATATTATCCTTACAAACACCAACTGTCACTTGCTACATAGTTAATCTTTAAGTACAATACCCGAATAAAAACATACAGATTCCACCACTTTCTTTGGGTTTCTCATGCAGATCATTACTATCAGACTATTAATGTTTTTTTTCTGTAATGCACATTATCTACATCAAAGTCTTTTGTAAGAGGTTTTTGTTGAGCAGAAGTACAGACAGAACAGCATGAGTGATATCTGCACATTTTCCCACACTCGGCTTTCATCTCACGTCTGTAGGCCGACCACTCTGTTCAAACCTCACAGGTATTGTCTTACAACAAAATGTTACATCTGCCCTTTGTCTGTTTCTCCGCCTCCAGTAATGTTTCACCTTCCCCTGTCCTCCCTCTCCTCTCTCCCTGTCTCTCTGTCGGCCTGACAGTCAGGAGCTTTCAAGAGAAACTTCAGCTCTCCGCTGTTAACCACTGATACGCTGGGTGTGGTCAGAGAGGCTCCAGCTGCCCAAGGTGAGTGATGGAAACGCCTGCTGGTTCCTTCCAGCACCAGACAACCACAATCTCAGGATGACTGATCACTGTGTCTGTGGCCTTCGATCCTTGATACCTGACAGGCCATGTGTGTGCGTGAGGCTGTGTGTTTGTGTCAGTATCGTGTCAGCCATAAAACTGCATGTGTTGCTCTGTGTCTGTGTGTGTGCAGAGGCAGATAATGGCCTTCTTGACCCTGTGTACGAGGCGCTGCGCTATGGGACGTCGCTGGCTCAGATGAGTCGCTCCAGCTTCAGCAGTATCTCAGAGTCGCCCTGTCATGAGGTATAAAAACACACATAAAACCCCCATACTTCATAGAAATTCATGTTGACATTAATCATGCCAAGAATATTGCTGACACCGCTGGCTGCAACTCCTCCTTTATTATAGGTGGAAAAACTGCAAGACAAACTAGAAAACCAGCCAATAGCTGAAGAGGAGCACATCCCAGGAAGTAAGGCAAATCATTTTCCTTTGAATTCTGAGCTGACTGTTTGGCTGCTTTTAAGATAAATGCTGAATGGCCTTTGAGGATTATTAATAATATTTTTTGGGGAAAAAGGCTTGTTTGTTCTCTTTCTTAGAGGAAAATGAGAAGATTTGATACTGCCTTCATGTCTACCTTAAAGTCCAGTGAAATGGACATTAGAGCTTCTTGTGTCAATATTTTGCTGCATTCTCCAGTGAAATTTAACATATAAGCGGTGTATAGTTGCAAGAGGGATTTCCTTCAAAGCTATTGCATTATATTGGACTACTAAAAGATGGGCAGTCTCAGAGTTTGCCGCTAAAATCACAATATTTCGTGGAATTGGTTTTTACCAATTTACATAAATAAAATGTTTAAAAAAAATCTTTGTTGTGTGTGAGATTTTGATGTGAACAATTTTTTAAAAGTGTCATTGTGTCAGATTGAAAAAACTACCGGAAATCCTAACAAATATTTGAACAAAAAAGAAGAAAATCCACCACCAAAAATGATGCCTTGGTCCTCCATCATTTGTAGCCCATTTAAAATATGCCGCGTTTCCTTTAAATAATAATAATAATAAAAAAAAACATTTTAGTGCTGAGAATCGATATATTTGCAGAAAACCTTTTGGATGTAAACATTTGATATGTACTGTAGATGAAGTACAAAGTTACATATTTGGTGGTTGAATGTCAGAATGTCAAAGCTTGACATTAGCATTAGATACAGTATGCCATAGAGGTGGTGTGTGTGTGTGTGTGTGTGTGTGTGTGTGTGTGTGTGTGTGTGTGTGTGTGTGTGTGTGTGTGTGTGT
>JAOWBC010000617.1:8172912-8184828 GCA_028566105.1 Hypoplectrus providencianus
TTTTTTTAGACAATTCAATATGTCTTAAAGGAGAGAGTTAGGAACTATCGTATGGTGTTGTATAGTATATATACATTAACATGTATAGTATGTATGCTGTCCTGGGAATTATCCTTGAGCAAAATATGATTTCAGTTAGTTTCTTCAAATATTCACCAGACTGTCAAGAGACAGTAGATGGAATATTTTTCTATTTAAATATTATTTCTCCCTTTTTTTACCCAGGTCCCATTCATCTTATTTCTGAGAGTGCAGTATTATGTAGAGAGCGGCCGGCTGATACTGTAAGCTCTGTCTCCGAGCAGCATCACTGTCCTCCCTCTGCACATATACATACAAACCATGTTCTCTCCACTGTTTTCTGTCATATAATTGGTGTCCTACTTGGTTGTTGAAGGAGCAGCATAGTGCAGCAGCTGTACTACGCTGAGCTGAGGCAGAAGGTGCTGCATTCACAGAGCCGCCATCAGGAGGCTTTGTTCTTCCAGCTGGCAGCTTCTGCTCTCCAGGCTGAAGTGGGAGATCTGGAGCAGGGAGCAGAGGAGGCTGATGAGGAGGAGAGGGAGCGCAGACTTTACTTCCTTCCTGAGGATTACTTCCCCTGCTGGGTAAAGAATAAAAAAAAAATGGAGCTAACTTTTACCTTAAGTTTTATGGTTTTGTGTAACGTGAGTCATGTCTTCAGCTGATAAAGCGCCGTGGGCGGGACTTCCTGCTGCAGCACTGCCCGGTGCTTCACGCTGAGCTGAGGGGTGTGACACGGAGCCAAGCGGTCCTACGGTTTATAAGAGAGGCCAGCAACCTGCAGGATGGACCAGTCACCTTCTACAGGATGAGACAGGTCACACTGCACAGAAAAAGAATACTGTAAAGAAATGCTATAGTGTTGTAGGCCAAAAAATGTTTTTAAAAGGTATATTTTTGAATTTTTCCACATTAAAATATCTAAAAAGGCTAAACATATCTTCTTTAATTTGTTGAGTTATGAACTTACATTATCTTAAGTGTTTCCAAACATTTTCAAAACTATAGAAATACATCATTTTGATAATTTAATTATAATTTAATAATTTATTAATTTCCTTATCTGCCAATGGCATCACCTCCCATTCGATTCAATGTCATGAATGCACTTTTTATCAATACCATGTTCACCATACACTCATACACACATTTTCTATTTTTTATTCTGGTTGATTTTAACTATATTTTTAATCAGGAGAAGCTGGCTGCAAAAACAAATTCCCAGGATCCCACATTCCTTCATGGTTTCACTGTCTCCATGTTGTGAATTAATGTGAGGGAAAAACTTAACTTTCTATATGAGCTCTGCTTCCTCATCTGTCATCTTGTGTTCAGGAGAAAAAAGAGCTGAGAAGTTCGATCCTTCTGGGTGTGACACTGAAAGGAGTCGAGATTTATCAGGTGGGTCTGTTTGGGATTTTATTTTTACACATACACATTGACTCCTTTTTAATCATGCATATATTAAGAATGAAAACTTCTCTAAAGGAGGTGGAAGGGAGGCAGAGTCTGCTGTATGAGTTTTCCTGGACCGACATGGAGCGCCTCACGTTCCAGGTTGGTCCCAAAGACGACACACACACCTAAAGCCTTCACATGAACTTCACGTTGCTTCGGGCTGAACTGTGCCTCTGTCTCTCTCTCTGCTTCAGGGCAGCAGGTTTGAAATCACCGCAGTGGGCTCTCTGTGCCTCTCTAAGCTGCTGTATTTCACTCCTTCAGCCTTCCACTCGAAACACGTCCTGAAGCACCTCAGTGACAGCCACCGGCTCCACATGGACACCAGAGCCGCTGTCAGCTACGTCCATCAGCTGGAAAACATGCAGGGTCAGCAGCATACACATATCCATCCTTAACTCACTGCTACATGAGGGTTTCATATAGGATTTCTTTTTCATATAGGAAGTCTTTTTCTTTTCTTCGTCTCTCTGCAGCCAGTCAGTTCTACAAAGAGGCCTATATCTGTGACACGACACGCTTAGCACACAGACTCCACACCAGCAGCCTCTCATCCTCCATGTCCGACTGCAGCGTTGCAGCTGAAACAACCACGGCCTGTTCCAAAGACGAAGAGGAGGACGAGAAAGTCACAGGTCAGCTGAGAGGGAAAAACATGCTCCAAATGCTGCAGCTCACTGTGGTTACTACCTTCCATACTCTGGTACACTAAACAATAATGATTATGAACATAAAAATATGCAGTTTAGCAAACAAGCAGAGCACCAAAATTAGCAACTTTGCCAGAGAACATGTAAGGCAAAGCAATGCCAGGCAAATTTTATTTATGCATACAACAAGATTTAAAATACCTTTTCTTCGGTAAAAATGCAGGACATTTAATAAGAAGATAAAACAGAATAAAATACCAAAAACATCCCCAAAATAATGTGAATAGATAATAAAATGAAGTGCACATGATGCACTACATTCATAACTCTTTATTGTTAAAAAGGTAAAAGGCCACCAGCAGTTTTCTCTCAGTGTTGTGTCTCCTGAGCATAATAATTAAAGGATCTCTGTGTTCATGTTGGCTGTGGCAGAGTTTGAGCTGTATGTGGACGAACCAGAGGAGTATTTTGTCGATAGCCCAGCTGAGCTGTCTTGGCTGGCTGAGCTGTCTGTCGATGGAGCCTCTTATTGGGAAGGTTAGTCCAAAAACATAAGACACAAAGACCTTTCTAAAGGAGTTTCATTATGTGTTTATCATTTCATGTCCTGTGCTTTTTCTATTCAGCTGTCACCAGGGAAATGAAACAGGTGAGCAGATCTCTGTGATTGAAAATTTGCAGCGCTGCAGGACATCAGAGGTTTCAGTGCTCTGTCTGATCTCTGCAGGTTCTGAGGAGGAGAGCTGATGAAGGGGTTTCTGTGGACTAGCAACACATTTCTCCTCTTTTGCTACAGTACCAACCACCCACACCTCTCAGGTTGTCTAGGACATGTCTGATGTCTGTCCCCACAGTCAGAAATAAACATGGAGAAGTTTTTATCCACCATGTATACATCTGTTCTGCTGCAACTCTCAGATCTCTTAAATCAGGGCTGACAACTTTCCTTTTGCAGCTGCTTATTATTAAATGAAATAATCATACATTTCTTACATTGCACTGCAATTTTGATTCTAGTGTTTTATACCTGTCTTGTACTATTTAAGTTTGTTTTCATCTACCGTTTACTTGGCTCTTTGGCTATTTACTTTATAAAACTGATTTAAATATTCTGTTATGGCGTGTTTCTTTTGCACTTCTTCTCAAAGTTTTTTATGTTTTAGTTTAAGCATTTTTGAAGTGCCTTGTTGCTGAATTATGCTATACAATTAAACTTGCCTTGCCTAATGCATAAACTATGCTTTTAATTGCTCTTCAGTACTTCCCCAGTGTAACATACGCTTTGTTTGTTGAGAAAGATTTATACAAGCATGTTTCCGCAATAGAACAGTAATATTATACATTAAAATAATTTTATTTGGCATAAAGTAATTATTTCTAAGACTTTACGTCATCAGGTTGTCAGCCAATCAGCGCTTCAGACTGCGACCCAAACACGGAAGCGTCTCAAACAGCTGGCAAAGAGAAAGTACAGGCCCTACAGTCACACAAAAGCGGTTTTAAAACGCTGTTATTAGTATGAGCAGTTAAAACCACAGAATCGTTAGATCACATTGGTTATTGTAAATGGCTTTCTCTTGGTTTTGGGTTGCTGTTCCGCTTTGTTTTGCGGTTTTATCGGGTTTTGTCGCTGTTATCGGACCAAATCAGGGTAAGCTAAAATATTGAAACTACGAGACAGACCGTTGTGAAACTGTGCCACGATGAGGCAGCTGTTTATATTTAACTCCCTTAACTATAAGTGAAACAAAAAATAACGGGGTAATGCTTGCTTACAGCGCCCCCACCTGGCTCATGTGGGTCATATCTTGTGTAACTCCTCCACAGCGATGCCGCCTCCTCTGCCCGCCGCCCTCGGTGTGTGCTCGCTGGCCGGGATGGCGCTTCTCTGGAGGGAAATAAGCTCCAAGATGAAGGGTGAAAGCCGGACAGTAGGCAGCCTGCTCAGTCAGTATCTGTCCGTGAAGGCTGTGGGCTGGCTGGGCAGGCGGCAGAGGCGGAAACTCGAAGCCGACACTCTCAACGTGAAGCGCGTGCAGGAGGAGACGCTGCTGACGCGCCTGCGGAAAAACGCAAACACATGTTACGGAAGACAGTATGACTTCAGCTCAATTAAAGGTAAGGAAATAGTTAAATAATCAGTGGGAATGGATAGATTGCTGGGGCGTTATGTCAATTTAGGTTTAAGTTCAAGACTTCTGCAGGACAACAAACAGCACGTGCGGTCAGACCTCTGACAGTGATATGTCCTCTAACTGGCTGTTTTGTAACGTTATGTATAGTCAGGCTCTACAGGCTGCACAGCTTGCAGGGCTGCAGGGCCAGAACCAGAGTTTTTATGTCAACACACCAAACATAACTGGACAATAATTTAATTCACAGTTTTGTTCTTTATTTGAATGTGGCTTCTGGTTATGTTCTCTAAGAAAGAAAAAAACTCTCCCCATACATGGATCTGAAGTCTTTTCACTGTATAATATGTGCCTTTTCCACATTATATTGTCAAAAATTATTAGACCTTTACTCTTAACAATCACAGTCTGCTCCTAACTGCACTGTCATTTTCTTCGTAAAATCCCTATACACAGATCCACGTCTTTTAAAGATGTAGTATGTGACATTACTTCATTGAGCTGTTTAAAAATGACTAAACGTGTGTTCTGTCTTTGAGTTGTTCAACTTGCATCTTTAATGTTTTCAACCATTTTTCAAAGACAAATCACTGCTCTATTTACTGACTCTGGATAAAATTGCCACAAGACCTTGTTGATCACTGAAAATGTTTATATAGAAAGTTTCTAGTCAGAAACCTAAAGAACTGCCTGTTTATTCCAGACAGTTATGACTTCCGGGCGCGTCACCCGATCACCACATACGAGCACTACCGCGAGCTCATTAAGCGCATCGCAGCAGGAGAAGAAAAAGTGATCATTGCGGAAAAGCCGCTGATCCTCGCCATGACCTCTGGGACATCAGGGGCCAGCGCCATGCTGCTCAGCACCAAGGACACCAACACTGAGTTCTTCCTGCAGGTGAAGCTTCATGAGAATGAGGATTTTTTGCCCCCACTGTGGTCTGTGCTGTGTTTGTGTGCATGTAAAACTAAAATATTTATTCATGTGTTTCCACCAGGGAGTGACTGTGTGTTTGGATGCCATGGGAAGAGCGTTCCCTGCAACCGACAGCCTCCAACGCACCACCAAATTCTTTTACTCACCAACTTTTCGCCAGTCTGAGGCCGGTATTCCCATCGGACCAAACTCCTCCACTCCGGCCTCCTCACGCCACATGCTCAACCTCTACACCACCCCAGCACCCGCGTTTGAGGTACAGCTCATGGGTTTTCTTGTTATGGACTTTTTTTTTGTTGTTCTTTTAATTTCCTGCTGAATGTGTCAAATATTTACCATCTTTGAGCAGCTGTTAAGGAACTGTACTGTCCTCTGTCCTCATCTCAGGTTCCCAGTGAGAAAGACACCCTCTACCTGCACCTCCTGTTTGCACTTAAGGATCCCACTGTGGGAACACTGGAGTCCAACTTTGCTTCCACAGTCTTCTATGCTTTCACTGCTTTACAGGTATAGCATGTACAAATAGTGTTTTTGCATCAATACAGGACAGACAAACCACAATTTGAAATGTACACAAAACATCATTCTACTGACTTTTCATGTTCTAACACTCCTGAAGTGCAGTCGAAAAAAAGCAGAAACATCTGTGTTAGAATAAAAGTCTGGAAAAGTAAGGATATATTTTGCTTTCTTTTTGGTTATCGCAATAACACCTTGTCTGCATCGCATGTGATGATTTCTTCTTGCAAGTTGATAATAATGTGCATTCAGTTGGTCTCACTTCCATAATACATTGGCTTGGAGTGTAATTTCAGAGATACGGCTTCAAGGATTCCTGTTATTGTTTAAGCATTAGAACGATGGTATTGTGCAGATATTATGTGTCATGTAAAAAACTTTCTGTGTGACCTATATTCCTTTATGTTTTTTCATCATGTAACTGTACCTTTTGTGATTATAGACAAAAAAAAAGCAGGTAAATATGGAAAATCTTATTAAAAATGATAAACTATATAATAAGATAGGATGCATAATTACTTTAAACTATGAATTATTCTGTCAGTATCCCTTAAAAAAAGGGACAGTATTATAACTCAGCAGCACAGTTTTTGATTGGGTGGAAGAGTGTTTTAGTGTCCTTCATGCCTGCCTGGTTTCAGTCGCACTGGGACATTTTCTACTTAAGTGGGATGAAATCTTGAGTCAGATGTCAGGCTCCCACTGACTGAAAGACAAGCTCAGGTAATTTATTTGATGGAGGAAGGATTAGGAAAGTAATTTCTATCCCACCTCGTCTCCGTCCCGCAGGATCGCTGGCAGGAGCTCGTTGAGGACATCGAACGTGGGGAGGTCAGCAGCGCTCTGGCTCTGGAGCCCAAAGTGAGGTCCAGGCTCCAGGCTCTGATGAAGCCAGACCCTCAGAGGGCCGCTCAGCTCCGGGCCCACTTCCAGGACGGCTTTCGCGGGATTGCCAAGCGTCTGTGGCCTCACCTGCACCTGGTGCTGGCAGTGGACTCGGGCTCTAATCAGATCTACGGGGAAATGTTGAGGGAGAGCTTCTGCCAGGGAGTGCCTTTCTATTCGCCTTTCTACGCCGCTACTGAAGGTAGGAGCTTGATCCCAGACACACAGAACAACGGCTCTAAAGCTTCAAGAGGCAGAAATTCCTGCTCTCTGTTTCCAAATATAAGTTTGTGCTGTTAGTTCTGACTGTCTGTTTGGGCCCCTGCAGGTCTGATCGGGGTGAACCTGTGGCCGCAGGAGCCAAACAGACGCTACTTGCTCTGTCCTCGATCGATGTTCTGCGAGTTCCTGCCGGAGAAAAGCCTGGAGGAGGAGACGCCTCACACTCTGCTGATGGAGGAGGTGGAGGAGGGACAAAACTATGAGCTCGTTATCACAAACGCTTCAGGACTCTTCAGGTTGGGTTATGATTTAATACCAGTAAACTCATCTATTCAGCTCCTTTCAAAAATATGTGCTTTACACAGCAAAACATCAAATTAATTTAAAAAGTAATGAATTATAATGATTATAGAAAATAAGAATTGACGGAAAACGACTACTGTGTCGCATTCTGTTTTATAAAGATGCTTTTATAAATCAACACACCTTTCTTTACGTTAGTCGTTGTAATATATGTTGATTATAGTCCAATATGACAAGAGATGAATACATATTTAAGTAAGTTGTGGCAGTACACTACAAAATATTGGATCACATTTAACTTGGCCTAATTTGTTTTTATTTCTTTATTGAATAATCAAAATGTTTAAGTTTAATGTAATGTTTAAGCTTAAGAAATGCATTTTTAATAAATGTAAAAGTCGCTGAAGAATCACGATATTAATTTAATTACAACCAAGATAAGCATGGTTTTGATTTATACTGTAAGCAAGCAGCCATAATTTTTTGTATTTTCTTGTGGGTTCTATTAACGTCCTTATAGTTGGATTACAGGCCACAGAAAGGCAGATACCTCCTGCAGTAATTGCTCTGTGTCATTGTTGGGATGCGGTTTCACTCGACTGCCCTCCATCACGGCAGAATGAGTGGCTGATGATGCTGTGTAATATCATTCGTGCTCAGAATCTGTTAGACAAACTGAGGTAGAGTTTAGATGAAACCTGCTCAGAACTGTAATCTGCACATTTAATCTCAGGTATTTTACAAACATTAGCTGTGTTGGACAGTTCTATTAATAACTTTATTTTTACAGATATCGGATCGGAGACATTGTGAAAGTGGTTGGATTCCACAACCAGTGTCCCATTGTTGAGTTTCAGTACAGGTACATTTTGTTGTAATTATATAATGATTTATTGTATTGAATATTTAAATATACAACCCAGCAGAATATTCCCTTCTTTCTGCTGTCAGACGGGGTCAGATGTTGAGCGTTCGGGGGGAGAAAGTGTCCGAGGCCTTGTTCCTCAACGCTCTGAAGAAAGCAGTGGCTCAGTGGCCGGCCGCCCAGCTGGTCGACTACTGCTGCGCTGAGAGCGGCATCATGGGTAAGACGCCTTGCTTATTCCCGTTTGTCACAGCATAAATTGGGTTCTTCTGAGTACTTAATGTGGTTCAGTTCTCACTGTAATTAATCTTATGTTGCTGTGGTGTTGTAGGAGATTCAATAGGCGGCTCAGATCCTCATTACCAGGTCTTCATCGAGCTGAAAGGTGTTAGAAACCTCACGGAGGAACAACGGTACAAGGTGAGACAAACCCAGCAAACAGAGCGTTTACTCTTTATCATGCAGTGACCTTTATTCCCACATATTCACCTACATGTAGAGTTTATGAAACAAAATTTTCTGTTTGATTTTAGACGGCTGTAAACATCAGATCAATAAGCTTGAGAAAAAAAAGTGTAATTTGTTTAAATAATGTAAATATATTTTTGTTTGTATTGTACATCTTGTACATGTACGAGTTAATAGAGGATAAATAGGAGAATTAAAGTTTGACTTCTGCCAACTCCTTGTTATGTTCATTTTATTTTTTCAAGTTCATTAATTAATTTTCCTTCCCTCCAGTTGGACATCTGTCTCCAGCAGGACTCGGCCGTCTACAAGTCTTTCCGTATCAAAGGCAGCATCGGACCAATGAGAGTGCAGCTGGTGGCGGAGGGCGCGTTCAAGGAACTCCGACAACAGATGATGGCCTTCTCCAGCACCTCACCCAACACCTTCAAGATGCACCGAGTGCTGCGCAGGAAGGAGTACGCTGACTTTCTCCTGGGAAAAACCGTCTCCTGAAAACTGGTGTTGTTGTGGACAGAGACAAAGCTTGAGGACTGTGGTGAGCGTGACTGAATGAAATATTAAATGACTGGATTAACTGTGCCTTTGGGAACTCAAAAACACAGCATCGTTTAATATTTGACAATTAAAAATGTTCATTTGACTCATTTATTTACTCGACTGTACTTATATTTTTATTAAAGTGAACCGTTAAACTTTTATTTTGCGTATGTTTGATAATATTCCTCAGGAGCTCGTCTGGCTTTAATGAAAAATGTAACATAATGTAATACAAAACCAAGACAGGGAAAATACCAGTGTTGGAAAAGTATGCAGATCCATTACTTCAGTAAAAGTGCTAACACGCTGAGAAATGACTCCACTACAGGTAAAAATCCTGTATTCTATACTTACTCTGGTAAAAGTACAGAAGTATCAGCATTGGATTATTATAGTTATTGATGCTTATATGTAAACAGCATTTAATTTTTTTGTCAAGGTAGGCATTTTAACTGCTAAATAAACTGTTATGTGGTTTAATTTAAGAAAAAAAATATCAATTTGCATTGATCATGCATTTATCTTTTTATCTTATGATTATTTTCTTGGTTTATCCTATCGAAGGTAAGAGTTTTACTGATGCATTTTAATGAGTTGCAGGTCGAGAAGTCTGCTTCACTGACAGCATTTTTAACAATATGATCCTTTCAGGCAATACCATCTGGTGTTATTGAACGGTTGCGGCTGCACCACATCCACATTGTCCCATAAGTGCAGTCACCTGTGAAGACTAAAGCGCCATTTGGCAGGAGTTGTATCTAAAAATAAACCCCTCCTGTATGTCGAAATGACAGAGTGAGGCTATAGTGCAAAAGCTTCATAAACAGTCTCAGTTATAAACTATACATTTATTTCTATTTGCACTGGTTGCATCAATCTATATGTAACCCATCAAAGTGATCGGGTAAGAGTGAAATTAGAAATTCACATAATCACACGTTTGTGCTCCATTTAGAAAAAACCTGGACACAAAAGCAGTCGATGTTTTGTCTCTGTAGGATTCACTGGAAAACCACAGCTACACATTGGATGTAGAGGTAAGTAAGCAACTGTAGTTTTAGTTCTCCAAATTATTATTTACACGAAGACCATTAATATTTGGATTACAAGTTGTCCAAAAAATTAAATTTGGTTGTTACATCTTAAGAACAGAAATCTGAAACAATAAATGGCCATAAAAAATATGATTTGCCTTTTTTTTTTTTTAGAAATAAAATGCTCTAAAAATAAGGCTCTGAATGTAATACATATATATATGTGAAGTGGAGAAAAATGCGTATTTAAAATAAAAAACCTCGAAAGACAATGCAATATAAAATTATGCAAATAGGCTACCATGTTATCCTAACTTTTGATAAATGTAAAATAAATCTTCAGGGTAATAAAAACCTAAATGTCATTTTTTTTTTTGTCTGAAGGAAGACATGCTTTGGATGCAAAATAGCCCTCCTAAAGTGCATAGTAAAATGTTTTTAGCTTAAGTATCTCTCCTAAATTGGACATGATACATTCTCTCTTGTTACTGCTTTTCTTTTTTTCACCCTCTGACATTTGTCTCCACAATTTTTGTTCTTCTTCTAATCTCAGCACGCGCTCGCTCCTTAATTACGCTGCTCGCATCGTGAAGTGTTGGCCTCCTGGAGTGAACTCCCAGTTTCTGCGCACTTTGACTTCAGTGGGCATTTTAAGATGAGCACATTAATGGTAAGATTTATTACAGTGTGGCCTGTACCTAATGATTCCCATGACAGCAGGGAGAGGACACAGGGTTAGCCCGATTGTTTCCATGCATTCATTCATCTTATCTCTTCAGTCCATGGTTGCAGCGTTAGGACTTTAATGTCACCACTAGAGGGGGATCGTCATATATATACATGCATGAGAGACTTGCACAATGAACGTTAATCGTGCTGTCTACTACAGGGCTTATTGTCTTAACTAAAAACTGTAATCTGATTAAAAATCTTACAGTTTTCATGTCAGTTACTGACCCCTTATTATTAGTCAGAATGCATAAAAGGAGTATGACCATTTTCTGAAATGTAAATGCATGTGAGAGGTCCCTTTTTACTGGCAGATCAGAGAGAGCAGCCACTCATGGTATTGTTTTATTAGTTAATTTTATGAAAATAATATGCAGAATACTGAAGAAGCCAGGGTCGGAGATGCCCCTCTTCTCTCTCGTGTGCTGTTGCACGGCACGCTTCTCTCCTGCAGGTCTCTGCGTTCACAAAGTGGGCTAATATTTTTAGCAATGTCCCATTTCAGCAGAGATTTGACACAGCTCTGGCTTTATTTTGGCTTCATAGTGTGATCGGGCCAAAACAGCAGCCACAAGGTAATAAATAAATGCTCCTTACTGAAGCTAGTCAGTCATCATCTCATGTTTTCTAACAGAATACATGTTGCAGAAGTGTCCTTGAAAAAGACACCGTCCATTCTAAACATTGTGTGTCTGGTGCTGGAGTAATGTTAAGTTAGAAATAAAGATTATTAGATATTTATCTGAGACAGCAGCTGGTAAACAACAAAACTACAACCTCCCAGGACCTCTGAAGCTCATTAAGACACCATGTTTTATTTTGTTTGTTCAATCAGCACAAACACTTGAGAGTTAAAACGACTACCTGTGGTTTTACTTGATTGCCAGGCAATCATCTGAGGAGACACCGGGGGGGTAGCTGCCCCGGGCCAACACACAGTCCAGCACATAACCGCTCATAAAAAGGCAAATTGATGTTTTCACCACTCACAGCAGTGATGCTGGTATTGTTTTCAGTGTGTGTCAGAATGACAAATTGTGGTCCTGGAGACATTCACTGTAGCAGAAACTAACACAGATGCAGTTTGAGTACCTTGCCAGGTGCTTGTATTTCTGTGTATTTATCTATCAGGCCTTAAAAGAAAGAAA
>JAOWBC010000617.1:8184999-8195567 GCA_028566105.1 Hypoplectrus providencianus
ACACACACTTACACTCAAACACACAGAGCTTCCAAGCACATCTGCTCAGTCACAAGTTAATTCAATGTAAACAGCCAAGATTTGAGAATGACAGGCCTGATTTCTCAATGGGTTTGCTGCAGGAAGAAGGATGTATTTAATTGAGAGAAGGGATGTTGCATGTTGAGTGAATGATCCGGCCACAGAGCTTATCTATCTTACAGTTTAAGTCTGGATTATGGCTGCTGGTTTTCATTGAGGTCCAAATGGTGAATAAGTCATTCATTCTGAGTAAAAATGAGGAGATGATTACATTTTCCACTGAATCAAGCACGATCCCTGGAATTTTACCTCCAAAAACAAATGTGGGTACACGCCAGCAGACACGAGAACTGTGGGAAATGTAGTTGGGATGATATTTCACCTGGCCGACTGTGCGTCACTCTGTCGCATCAGACTAGCAGATAGTGGGCATGTTTAATGGATTAGCCTCTTTATTAGCGACAAGCAGAGATGGATGAACTACAAGAAGAAAGGACAATGAGAAGCCATTAAAAATAGATAGCAGTGATGGGCTGCCAGGGCTTGAATAGGATCCGAGAGGGGGGACAATACTTTCTTACAGTCTGCGAGCCAGTCTTTTACTTTCACTGGCTCTGTGTTTTTCCCTCCTTTTCTCCAACTGCAGCTCACCTGTGCTGCCAGCTGGATGGGGTAATTGTGCATTTTTAATCACCTTTTCTCTCCAGCATTTTCTGACTGACAGTTTTGCAATGATTAGCCCCGAAACTGTTTTCTCTCCCTCCCTCACTCACAGACAGAATTTCTCAGATTCAACTCGTGTACCATACTTTGTTATTGTAGCTTTTTCAGTGGATTACTAAACAGACCTACCGAGCACAGGAGACAAGTGCAGAAAATGTACAAAGCAGCAAGCTTAGAGAGACACAAAGTGACCACGAAGAGATATAAAAGGGCCAAAAGTAGAGACACAAAACAACCCAAAGACAGAAAGTT
Organism: Hypoplectrus providencianus; assembly: GCA_028566105.1. Classification (NCBI taxonomy): domain Eukaryota; kingdom Metazoa; phylum Chordata; class Actinopteri; order Perciformes; family Serranidae; genus Hypoplectrus; species Hypoplectrus providencianus. The sequence goes on from JAOWBC010000617.1 coordinate 8,185,996, forward strand.
ACTGCTAAAAGACACAAAATAATCTCAAGGAAACACAAAATGGGCCCATCAAGACACAATAAGAGATGCCAGACATCACAATTGACGCAAAATAACCACAAAGCGGCACAAGATAACCATGAGACACAAATGAGCCAAATACACAAAAAACGCACACACAAAAACACAAGGAGGCACAAAACAACCATAAAGAGACACACAATAACCATAAGGAGACAAAATAACTACAAGGAGACACAAAACAACCACAAGGAGACAAAATAACTACAAGGAGACACATAACAACCACAAGGAGACACAAAATAACTATAAAGAGACGCACAATAACCATAAGGAGACAAAATAACTACAAGGAGACACAAAACAACCACTAGGAGACACAAAATGACCACCAAGAAACAATAAAAACAAAGACATTTTTTACCACTACAAAGACAGGTTGAAAAAAAAAAGGAAAATTCTCACTGGGTCTTTTGGCCCTGAGTACTTTGTAGGAAAAGTTGCGGGGCCTCTAGCGTGTCTGTGCTCTGGGGCCCACTCTCTTCCAACCCGCCCCGCTTCTCGCACGCGGTATTAAACCACAGCCATTATCTCTCAGCATCCCTTGACCCGGTTATCTCATCTCCGAGCTCTGCAGTTGGTGCCAGGACTGTCAATACAGATCAAACTTATTTCGCCCCTAAAGATTACAAACTTCATTTCTGGCTTGAGGAAACGCCCACACAGCTGCTGAATCTGCTCAACTTCTCACAGATTACTGACGCCCCCGCAGGAAACTTGTATTTTTCTATTTCTTTTCTCATCCATTTTTGACTCACGATTTGCATAAAGCTACACTTGATACACAGCCTTGGAGATTTAATGTGAAGATCTGATTTATTTTTCATTGTTTTGTTTTTTTTTAACAGGCACAGAAGACTAAAAATATCCAGGTTTCAGGGCGGCAATGTTCCAGGTAGGTTGCATTATATCTTCATAAAACCACTAAAAACAATTAGTCGTGACCTTCATGCTAATATGGACTTGAGGATGCTGAAAAATACAAACTTCAGAATGATATATTGCTCTTGGTAGGGACTCTAGCTTCTGGCTAGATCTATACGCTCCATTGTTGGATCTTTCCTCGAGCTCCACATAAATCACAGCAACAGGAACGACTCGTCTTCATAATTCAGTAAAAGTCAGACCTTTTCTCCAACAGAGAATCTCTTCCCGTCCACTTATTATGAAACAGAACTCACCTTATCTCTATTTGCTAAAACCCTCTGAAAAAAAAGAAGCTTGCAGGCATTTTAAAATGGACAAATTATGGTTATTAAGCCATAAAGCCAGGAATTTGGAAACTTACCAAAATTAAATAAATGGCTTTCAAAGCTAGAGCACATTTTAGGGATGGAAATATGAACTCTGCAGTCAGAGAGAGTCTGTAAAATATTTTTAATTAATTAAATAAATATATCTTAATAGTAAGATAATAATTTATTCAATTTTATTTTTGTGTATTTTGAAAAATGTAAATTAACAAATATGAAAAATATGAAAAAAAAACATTGTACAGTGCAGAGAGAGACAGGAAGTATTAAATGTGCCTATTTGAAGCCTCTGCCTAAATAATGTAATAAATTCAAAATTATATAAAGAAAAAAAACAATATTCTGAAAAAGTGTTTTTTAATATTATTTTGTAATATATTGTTTTTGTTATGTTTACATTGTATTTGAATTTTGTGTTTATTATTTTCTGGTATTTATTTATTGAACATGTATAAAAAGTATGAAAATGTGCAACAGAAGTAAACAACTCTCTGAAGGGGATGAAAGAAAAGTAAAATCCTCTCAAAAATTACTCCTTATATATCAGGTTTCTTCATGTAATTTATTCGATAATTAATATTTAACATTAATGGAATTAATAGCTGTATCATGTTCCCCTCATTACTGTAGAATCTAATGAGATTACTGTTGACAAACCTCATTAATAATGGACGTGATATGATAAACAATTGTTGCTGTTCCTTCACTACTTAGAGGAATTTCCCTCGTTGGCTAAGCCGTGATGTTTGCTTGGGTCAAAGTGAGTTAAGACGCGACTTTACTTTGGTGTGTTTAGCATCAAGTCGTCATGAAAAACATCTCAAGGCTTATCCTTTTAATCCGCTCTCAGCGGCTTTTATCCCACAGCCTTAATTCTCTCATGAGGATACTGCAGGGGCTGCGAGGGCATCAGTGACCAGCTCCACCCAGCAGAGACAAGTTTGAGACAACAATACTCGAGGAACGGTATATTTAGGGCTGCGGCTTCTTTACCTAGCAGAGAAAATATGTGAGGGTAGAAAAAAAAGATAATTCTTCCCCTTTCCATACACACACACTTCCACAATGTCCCTTGAGTCAGACTCCCATGAAAAAAGAGCACAATAGCACACAGTCCAAATGAATACAATAGCCAGCGTTGACCGACATGTAGGTAATCCATCTTTCTTTGATTTGCAGACGTGCACACAAAAGCCATGTGCTGATAGTAGCACTATGGGTGTAATGGTGCTGTCAGCTGCTCCAAAAGCATCCTCCCTCCCTCCCTCTCTCTCTCTCTCCCTCCCTCTCTCCTCCTCCTCTGCTCTCTCTCTCTCACTGTAGCCCCACCACAGATGAAAACAGGTCCCCACAGAGGATGCCAGCATCTCATTGGCTGGGATATCACAGGAGTGGATGGGAGCAGGAGCGAGAGAGATAGAGAGACAAAGCTCAAGAAGATGCAACTATTCTGCCACAGCATCCTAGCCGAGCTCTGAGCGGAGGGATGCAAGACGCGCAGCCTCGTTTTTGTCTTGCACATCCTTCGTGCTCCTATAGATGGAAAGCGCTGTGGACTTAAAGGATAACTTCGTCCACGTTGCTGCTGGAATGAGCTCTCGGGCTGAAAGGTGCAGACGAGCAACAGCTGGGCTGACTGATCTGAAGCTCTTTGGATCTCAGCGTCACCTGGACTTGACGTCTCCTTGCTGACTGAGCAGCTGCTGGTGATCTTAATTTCTACACACACCTGAACCCCAGTGCTGTTGGAGTGAGATATTGTTGTCTTCCCTGGCTGCTCTGTTGTCTTGGGGAGAGGCATCGCTTGGAGGAGGGTGGCTGCTTTTACTGTAAATGTGTGTCCCCGCGACTGGTGCTGCTGGACTGTCACCCTCAAAGTCTCCTGCACCTGCTGAGAGCCCCTGGAAGCCTCCCGCTCTGCCTCTGGGATGGTGTGACTGCCACACAGCTGTTGGCCGTCCCACATCTGGGTCAAGATGCCAGTGATGAAGGGCCTCCTGGCCCCTCAGAACACCTTCCTGGACACCATCGCCACACGCTTCGATGGCACCCGTAAGTACAATAAGACTCCCTGAGGTTAAATTTTGTCTGGCTTTGCTCTTGGTCGACCAATCGGCTGTTTTGGTTGGCTTTAGTCGATAAGTCTTGTTTTTTTTTCAGGCACATCTGGTGAACACAAGATATAAAGTGGAGCTGTTTAACAATTCTTTGTGAAGATTGGCCAATAAATCAGAAAGTTATTTAGTTGACAAAATTGTTAAAGTGTCAGTCAGAGAAGAATTTCTGTAGTTTTGGGACAGCCCTGGGGTTGTTTTTGGTGCTTTCAATCACTTCCTGCTCTTTCAGGATGAGTAGAAATTGCTGTTTTTCTGGTGGATTGGTGGTTGAAGTTGCTGTTGCTGTAACTGCAATGTCCCTGGGTTTGAGTCCTGCTGGGGACTTATTTGGTCGTCTTATTTCCTGCTTTCAGCCCTTCACTGTATCCTATTTAAAACACTTCAAAATATACTTAACAAAGCTAAGTAATTGAAGGTTAAAAATTGACTCAAACATAACCCATGGCACTTTCTCATGTCTTTGGGTTTTATTTCATGTTTGCTTGTTTTGTATGAACTCTTAAATGTGCGCCACTTTGGATAAAAGCAGTAGAATTAGTTCGGTGATGGCCGTCATCACAGAAAGTAAAACATAATTGAACATGAGTGAGCTGTACCTGTTCAGTCTCTGTTGGCTGCTATAAGATGTCGAGCAAAAGTTTTTTTTTCCTACTTTTAGAGTGAGAAAAAATGACCTTCAGAAATCCTTTTGTCTTCTCACATTTGCTTCACACATTTAGCTCCAAAACTAGCCACAGCAGCCATTAGGCAGCGCTGCCATTTCTGCTTGACTTGTGTCTCTTGTTTTGTACCTTGTGCCGCCTCAGGGGAGGTTGTGGCTCGTTGTAAACAAATACCGTGGGGATGTCTGTGTTTTGTTCACCCGTCGATTCAGCCCGCTCTCTACGCTGCAGTCGTGGCTGCCCGAGCGAACGGCTGCTTAAACCTCCGAGCTGGGTCTCACCTCCAGTTGGAAAAATAAACACGCAGTGAAATGGGTGACATTACTGTGTAATTGATGTGTAGGGTATGCAATTACAGCTTTGACTTGCGAGTCGGGCATCCTAATGAGGTGTTAGAGGATCTCTGGAGAGCTTAAAACACACTGCACATCAGCAGCGCCGGCTGTAGTTTAAAATACACATTTAAGAAGTTTGTCAACTGGGTAGGCACACATTTCACGTCTGGAGATGATGCGGGTGGCACACAGTTCAGCTGGAGGATCAGGGGTCATGCTCCCATGCTGCAGACTGAGCTAATGTTGGACTCCCTGCTGACTCCACAGGGCTGCTCTCTGGATGAACCTTATCCCTGACCTCCCAGTGGAAAAGGAAGATAACACTTCCCTTTCAGGCTTTGTGTAACACCAACAAACAACATAGGACATGTTAAGTCTGAGAATAATTAATAACATTAATTAGTCAAGTCATTTTCTCTTCTGTTGTTTTGTTTTTATTGATCACATGACTCCATGAACACAAGCAGTCCTGCAGCCTTTAGCTCTGGACTGAAAGACTGAACCAATCCAATACTTTATAACAGCCGATATATACTGCTAGAAACCATTTTTCATAGTGTGCAATTTATATGTTTATTCATATCCAACCCAATTAATGGATAATATGAAAATGTGGTGAGAATAGCAGGATGCAGAACTTCCAATTAGCATGCATGTTAGTTTCAATTTGGCAATTTTTTACGTATAATAGTTATTTCACATTGAGATTAAAACCTTTTTTGATTTGATAGTGAAACAACAACCACTTTTCTTATATTAAAGTTTAGAGACCGTTTTTATCAGTCATTATAAAGCTTTTAAGGAATTATTTTTCCCTTTGACTACATGCTACAATTATTTGTCTGTTAATTCAGAGTTTTCCTTGTATAATAATCTCCTAATTGTTGCTTGTGTGCTGTTTGGATGTTGTTGTACATGAATAGATTCTGCAGGAGGCATTTTATGCACATTATCAGCCTCATTCTTATATTTATGCTTTCTAGAAATGTGTACGTGTTTGATGAAGCCCCGTCTGCTGTGATTAGTCAGCATTTTTGGGTGGAGAAACATAACTGGCCCCCATTAATATCTCATTTTAGGCCCCATAAGGTGGTACCACAAGAACAGTCACTCTCTTTAATAACACTTAATAAATCTGTTCTGTTCTAATGTAACAAAACACAAAACTATAAGTCTCCTGATAGCTTTGACTGAAGTTTTGCTGACTCAGCATATGTCCTCATTTCAAATTGTGTTCTTGCTCATAATTAATGAAGTAGCAGTTTGACACTTATTAACCCACACAGGCTCCCTTTTCCTAAAGTCACCTCCGCTTCACACTCGGTAAATCTATTATAGCACACAACTATTTCAATTAAGAAAGCCCATTGTTAGTAGATGACTTACTCCTTGATACAAATGAAAGATAAAAGTCTGCTAAAGTGGATAAAGTTTATTTTATTTAGTGACAGCAAAGAAATTACTATATAATGAAAATATAAATATATTAATACATTAAAAAAAAAAGATGCACGCCAATACTTAGCTAATTTTATTCAGGTCATGGTTCAGGCTCTTGAGGGAAAACTCAAACGTTAATGGTATAGTAGTTGAAGAATATTGCCACACAGAATTAGGTATTAAAAAGTGCTTTTTTATGACTAATAACAAGCCTGCTGCTAATATAATGATTACCTTAGTTTAGGGTTAGGGTTGGGTCTTTGACACTTCCCAGCCTGTCTCACAGCCCACCATAAGGCTGAGGCTCCTCCAGGAGCGGCAAAGTGCCCACTGCTCAAAATAGCTTCCTTCCTGTTGCCGGGGCGACAGGGTCCCGCTACTTGACATGGATGATGCTTGAACACTTGGGTCTTAGAGACAAAGATGGGCCGCTAAAGAGAAAACACTTGAACTTGCTTTTTCAATCAAGGACTTTCCAAACCCAGCTGGTCTCCTCTTTCAGACTGATGCATTGTAACAAGATGCATTGTGGGTCGAGCAGCTGAGGTCGCCTTCGGTCTGCTGCAGCTAACAGTGGTTTGACTCTTTGGCTTGAAGATAAATGCAACTTTAAAAAATACAGCACAGGTTCTAATATTTAGTGCCCAGGCTCCCAACCTGGGGACATGAGATGAGTGAAACTTTGCTGTTTTTTCACGTTGTGCAGGTTTTTAAGACATCATTAATCTAAAGTCTGTGAATCATGTAGATTATATCAATCGGTGTAGAAGTAATTTTCACTGGAGCTGCTGGGGACAACAAAAACAAAAAAGCATAACTTGTGTAAATTTTGTGAAATAGCTTGGACCAAAAACTGTTTACTAACAAATTAGAACAATTTGAGACAAAGGCTTTTTTATTTGGACAATAAGAAAAAGGATATGAAACAAAGGAGTTTTGTCCAATAGAGTTATATAACCTTAAAAAAGGATTGTAGTCCGCTGATCCTAAAACAGTAAGAAAACTTGTCGCAGCTGTGGGTATGATGCATTTTCATGGCTAGTGCAGTCAACGCAGTCCATGTTTTGCTTTAAAAAAAAAAAAAAAAAAATGTAACAAATTGTCACACATTTCAGTAATTGTAGGATATCAATAGCAGCAAAAGTATTCATCTATAAATGTTACCCTATTCATTTTTTTCATTTTGACAAATAACACAGATAAACACAGTTCTGTGTTTTAATATTAATGCACAAGGTAATGAAGATCTGTATATTCTAAAATCAGAAACATCACTAGCAACAGTAATAAAAAAAAAAACAGCTTTCCACATACAAATTCTCCTAACATGTTAAATCAAAATGCAAAGATAAATAAATACATTAATATGAAACATGCACATGATCAACTTTCAATTATGTTAAACTGCTATGTAATGTCTCATTGTGTCAGTCACATCAGTTAAAAAAACAAAACAAAACAAAGCTGCTTTGCTGACTGAGCAGCCACACAGGCAAACGCTGTCTAAAATTTTTATGCAGCGCGTCACTCCAGCGACGCCTGTGCTTCGACTGCTATTTACAATAAGTACAATTTATATCAGACAATTATTTATGTAAACATCATTATGCTATTGCATTTATTTATTTGCAGCATGTCCCTGTAATTACTCAGACTGCTTCCTCAAACAAGACCTCCCTCTGCCTTTATGCAAAGCATAACTACTGTCTGGGATGAATAATAGAGACATTTTGGTTTTAAAATCCCTCCCAGCTGTTATCTATTGTGCAGCTTTTTTGCTCCACATGCTTTTATGCCATCAGGGTGTTTCAGAATAATTTCCCCAGTCTGTGTCTCTGAGTTGTTCATGCTTGCAAATATTGATTTGAGCATGAAAGCAGTTTTAAGTTGTTTTAATTGAACTGATCAAAGAAGGAGAAAATCACTAGTGTGCAGCTTATAGATTCCCCGACACTATAAGCCAAATGTCACAACAGGTTAAGTCAGTAACCTTTTTGCACAGCACAGTTATTTGGCTTGTGGCAATGTCAGCGTCTCTGCTCCCTGCGGATACGTGCGTGCGTGTCGGGGTGCCTGGGCTCAGGGCTTTTTCCCCACTATATGTTGATTCTATATGACGTCTCCTTATGTTTCTGATTGTATATTGATCCCTGTAGGGGAAGTCTATGAGTTCAGAGGTCAGGGTCACATCACGGAGCAGCACCCCTGCCTTCAGATTGTTGTCACACAGGCGAAAAAAAAACCTCCCAGTTTCCCGCTTGCATCACCAGGGCTGACGTGTGTGTGCACGCCTGTCCTTTACACCCGTTCCCACCTCCCCCAGCTCCTTTACACAACCTCCCCGGCGGCGTTTTCACATTGACAGCAGCGCTTTGCCCTGTGGGGCAGCGTAACCACAGGGCAGCTGCAGGCAGAGATAAGAACCGGGTCTATTTTCCCCCTAAACACTTTTCTGTTAAAAGGCGACCGAAGAACCAAAGAGGAGACGGGGAGGACTGTCAGACTGAACCTTACGGAGCTCATTGTTACCCAGCTGATGAACGGGTCTTAATAGGCAGCTGGAAAAGGCCAAGACACTGCAGACAGAAGCTGCTGTGTGACTTTAGCTTTTGCTGCTTTCTTTGAAGATCTTGTTATGAGTTTTAAACATGCTCAGTGTGATCAAGGCTTTGATTAAGCATAGTAACAGATTGTGATTATTTATCATGTAGGATTATGGAATCCAGAGATGTGGGATGTTATCAGCATGCCATGTGCATCAACAGATAACATTTAGCATCATGTTAGAGTGAATGTGTATATTTAGAGAGGCGTTGAGTCTCATGGCTGCATCTGGCAGTGGATCATCACAATAACAGCAAGCTTAATAAAAACCCACCGAGCTCTGCCATGATGTGTGCAACACCAAAGTACTCTTACAGGGTGCGTCATGATATACCTACATTAATCATTACCATGACATTATAAAAAAAAAAAAAATCATGTTTATTATGCACTCATGACAATATTCTGATCATAATCCAGCAGCTGTTTAATCATTTCCATTGCTTGCCTGTTAAACATGAACTGAAACTATGAAAGGCTTAAAGTTTTAGGATGAAAAACACAACTTTGTGGCAATTTGTCAATGACAAGGTAGCCAGATTATTATACCTGCAACACTTTATTGACCATTTTACTCCAAATGGGACCATAATTCATAAAATGAACATCATACTGCATTGACGAAAACTTGAAACTAGCAATTAAGATCACAAACTCACCAGTAAAATGTGTATTGAAGTAATACATGAAGTGACAAGTAGGGTAAGTTTCTCATAGACTTCTATACAATTGGACTTCTTTTCAGCAAATGGCATAGGGCGACTCCACTGGTGAGAAGAAGAGTTATTTTCTCATAGACTCCCATAAAACAGACTTCTTTTTACAACCACTGCATTCGGCCCCTGCTTGGTATTTGAAAAAAAAATGCAGGTTCATGGGACTTCTGCACTGGCTTCACTTTCCAGACCTGGATGTTGCTGCTTGCCTAACTTGCTTGTGCATGAAAGTTTGAAGAAAATTCATGTAATTACTAAAAGAAGACCAGGAAAAACAATAGCTGAAACCTCAGACTGTTTTATTCCACAGCAGGAGAGGTTTGATGTTCTCTGCAGATAGTTGGCAGAAAAAACGTGCGTTTATTGACATATCGGATTTCAGATA
>JAOWBC010000617.1:8290475-8305803 GCA_028566105.1 Hypoplectrus providencianus
TAGATATACCTGTCAGGTACCGTCCTTAAAAGAAGCCAAACAAAGCAACAGCCCCTGGGTCGGAAAAGTAAATAAATGTATAATTTATTGACCTTTAGATAAAAAGGTTATTTAAAAAAAATGTAGGAGAAAACAGCATTAATAAAAATACTTATTCGTTTTGAAACAAGCAAGTTTATATTTCAAATGAAATTTTTTATGCAATAAAACATCCCTCCTCAGTTCAGTTAATATGTTAGCTAATGTACGGAAACTTTAAGCTGTTATTGTAAACGATCCAAGAAGAATCAACAGGACAACACAGCAAACAGCTGAATATTGTCCAAGTTTGACCCAGCAAAGACTGGCACCCTGATAAAACATGCAGGAGGCAGGACATGACACAGATCACTCCGCTTTATGTGGCCTCTTCTTAATATGTTCATGTGACTTGGTTTAAGTCTGAAAGAGACAAAACTGAGGTTTTATGGATGAAAACTGCAGAACAAACAGGTTATTTAAATCTGACTCTTCTCTGCTGCTCACTTTGGCTGAAAGCGCTGCTGTTCAATTATGATAGTGATTATATCAGTCACACTGGAGTGCTGCTGGAAAAAAATAATGACTCTGTGCTGCATGAGTGACTCAGGTATTTTTGATTGAAACCCCTGCACACGCAACCTATTGGAAATGTAAACAGGAGTGTAGAAATCATTTATTCTAATCAAACAGGACTCTGCAATCAATCATCACAAGCACCGGGCTGCTGTTTCTGACGTCAAACACGTGAGGTGTATCAGCTGGATGCGGATTGGAAATCTTGTGCCCACGATGTTGATAACTTTGGGGAACAAAGTGGCGCAGCTGCATTTTAAGCAGAAAAGAAACAGATTGATAAATGACTCCCATTGTTGTCAAGTAATGTCAGGAAGGAAATTGCATTTGAATGTCCTTAAGGGAGCATGCAGGTGTGAACTCTGAATAGAAAATGGTGCTGGGAAGAAGAAGAAGAAGAAGAAGAAGCAGGGGGAGAGAGAGGTGGGATGTTCATGTTGCTGATAGCCAGTCCTCTGCCAGCTCTCTCTCTCTCTCTCTCTCTCTCTTCCCCCTCTTCTCTGTCTTTCACACTCATGCACACAGAAGAATACACACTTGCTCTTCAGACTCTCACCATCACACTCTTAGCCTTTTTTTTTTCCCTTCCCTTCTCCGCCTCGCTGTTTCTCTCCTCCGCCTCATAAGGGGCGGCGCGATCAGCCGGGCTTGAGGCTTTTAATTGAACCACATATGTATCCTTCTTGAGCTGCGGCACTTTGGATCACAGCCAAGATGTGTTGTTGACCGGGGAAAGGATTTCATCTCGGTTTTATGAATCAAAGTGGAGGAAAAGATAGTCACAGTAGAAGCGAATCTGCGAGCGAGGAGGCACTTTGTTGGTTTTTGTTCAACTTCTCTGATGGGAGATAAACTGGCAGGAGACGCCTAAACACAGACGAGAGTGGCAGGCAGAGGAATCACAAAACACGTGGAGATGCTGTTCGGTAAGACCGTTTGTTTACTCTGTTTCAGTAGCGCTTATTTATGGGAATGCATGCAAGCAGCTGAGGTTTTCTCAGGTTTTATTCGTGTTGTTTTCTTGGATCCATCTGCCTAAATGCACGAGAGTTCTCCCCTGTCAGTGTGTGTTTTACAACAATGACTTCACATCGTTGCTCAAGGGCAGGCTCAGTCTCCTGCCCACCATCTGCCCTCCTTCAGTTCCTCTGCATCCAAAATGAGTCCCTCGCCTGTTTGTTTTTCTAATTGACCCCTTTTGATGAAGCCAAGTGTGGAGTTCAGACCGATACAACACTGTCGCTCCCAGATGTGTCAAGTCATTTTAAAGCCACACAAGAACAGCGTTGATATCACTGCGCAGATTGCTGGCAATTATGTCTTTGCCTCCCGAGGGAAATATGCCCAGATTAGCTCGCATAATTGGAGCCTGTTAAAGATAAAGGCAGTGTGGGGATTTTTAGTCATTTGTGTTTTGTTTTTTTTTACTCCGCTCAGGGAGCGAAATGCTGATTGCATTTAGGCTTTTTAAATTTAGAACCGCTTTAGTGTTGCCAAGTTACTCTTTCATTTTACCAGCACATGTTCGCAGTAACACTTAACCACTCTCGAGTTCATAGTTTGACCTCTAGATAAATGGATGGTTGTTACAGTCATTTTTCATGCAAAAAAGCCAAAAGTTGCAGGAAGGAGCTTTTTAACTGAGATAATCTGCATTTATTTGTTTTACGTCCCATTAAATTCATTATATGTGGTTTTGGGCTGTTGATAGGCGAAATAAAGGATTTAAACCGGTCACTTTGCTTCTGGGGAAACTGTGATTTTCATTGTGTTGTCATTAGGAATTTAAAAGCGCTGTAGTTACATAGATCATCATTCTGAGATGACAGGACTTGGAAGCTGCTATATCATAAACTAAAATCACTTTATTAACTATATACCACTAGCTGATGATTATTAAACACGCTCATTTCCAAAGTGGTCCTTTATTTAAAAAAAAAAAGCTACGTAAAAACAAACAACTAAAATACACATATATGATATCATGTCAAATCATATCTTGGATGTTAGTGAAATGTAACTGACCATGTTAAATGGGAAGAGATTTATTTATATATATATTTGAAGAATTTCAGGCCCCTGACTTGAATCAAATGGGAATTTTATAATGGCAGACTTTAATATCAGAAAATTGATTTATGCTTTTATTTTCTTTTTTTATTTTGAATGAACACTGATGCATAAACTGCTGCAGATTTTTATACAATATGGATGAAAAGCAAGTGTCAGGTCTCATCTCACAGATTTAACATAAAGCACAGATTCAAATTATGTGTAAACATTTGCATTTTGTGATGTACTCCAGTAGCTTATGGACACATCCACACAGTGTGTGTGCCTGGATGGAGATAGAAGAAGTGTGTGTGTGGCAGCTCTGGATGCTGTCTTCTTCAAATGGCAGATTAGAGAGATCAAAGGGAAACAGTTGGAGAGGAGATAACTGTAGAGTTTTGCCTGGTGGCCATGCTGCAGCTGTCCCCACCCCTCCACCCCTGTCAGCAGCTCCGTTTGGAGGCTGCAGTGACAGCCTACGTATATAAATCGCATTCCCTGCTCAGTGTAACATGCAAGAGATGTAATGATGTGTAAAAATCCCAGAGTAAAGAACATATTTCTACGTGTTGAAAAGGAGTACACATAAAAATGAAATGTTGCACAGCAGAAACCGGAGAAGGTCTTGATAATTTAGATAAAAATCTTTCTAATTTAGCACAGCAGGATCAGCATCGTGCAGCATTACGCATCAGGAGCTCTGCTTCCGTCACCCACAGTACGACATGGTGACTGGGTTTGGTAATGGTGTGTTCACAAGGACTCAGATCTTTTGCACCACAGTTGGCAATTATCTGCATCCAGTGGCGTAAAAACCACTGAGATGTGGTCGCGACATGGTCGGCTCAAACTGAAAAAATATTTATTAAACTTTTTTTTTCCAAATTGCTTTATAATGGTATAATTATTAATATGATGAAGCTACTCTGATAATACCTCAAGACAGAAGATCTCAAGAGAGGAAATGTTTGTTCTGATTGTTTTCTTTCAACAAGTCTGAAAGAAGTCATGTTATGAAAGCAAAATAGCTCAAAATTCACTAGTGCGTGAAAAAACATTTTTTTCCTGCAGGGTCTGTAAGACAATAAAATAAACAGTACAGAACAATAAAACAGGTTAAATAATGACGTTTTTTTTCTCCCGAGATTCAAAACATGAGCAAATGCATTCATCATGACTTTGCTAAATAATTTATTCCAGGGCTTTGGGGCACATTGTCTCTTCCAGTTTTGAGTTGAGTCATCAGCACCCTGCCCCCCCCTCCTACATATTTCCCATTGCCCTCTACTGTCAACTAGCAAATGCAGGAAAATGTCAACATATTAATTTGGAAAAGAAAATGGGTTGTGATTACAGTGAATATATTATCATTTAGTGTGACACAGGCTGGGCTGAGTTGTGACATCTAACCTCTTCATTCCCTTTTTGAAGCCAGGAAACAAAAGTCTGCTCTAACATCATATTTGTGCCGGTGTAGAGGTCTACTTTGCATTTTCACAATAAAACCCTGTGATGCATTCTACCTCCCACACAAACTAATTATTTACTATATATCAAAAGGTATAAACGCCATGAAATTACTTTAAATTGCAACATGTATAGTTGTCATAACAGCTTGAAATAACCTACTGAAGCACGAACAAATGATGGGTTTAACTGATTATCCTTTTTTACGATTATATTCACTGAAAGTATACATAACAACATAAATCATCTTTGTGAAAAAGTGCAAAAACTTAGAAAAAGTGAATTCTTTCAATGCGTAGCTGAGGTACTTTATGAGGAACTTATGACATTAGTGTTATTATGACCTCTCATCTTAGCTAAAAGGCATTAATCTGTGTTCTGCATGGATGGAGAGAAAGCACGTCCTTATTTCCTCGACATGTTGTTGAAAAGTTTTTCAAAATGTTTGACGAGACCGAAGTTCATGAGTCAGTTTCGATGGGGCCATTAATTTTTCTGTTGGGGCTCAAATTCACTCTCCAGCGGCGTTAATGGCTCATTATTCTAATCGTAGGGTAATGAGTATTGCGCAGTGTGGTTTTAATTGCAGTACTGATAGTGCAGATTATCACAGAGAACAAATTTAATTAGGCTACTGTACGTTGACTCGGCGCCTCGTGTCGGTTAGAGCGTTTTTATGTATTTGTGCAACAGCAGTCTGAAACAACCATCAGCAGCGTGGAGCCAAGTTTGCAAGTTCAGTGGATATAAAGTATCATGGGCCAACATTGATTTCTGTCATTTTTTCGAGATTCCATACATATCAGAAACAAATTAGAACTCTTTATTTTAATTTATGTAAAAGAAGTTCCAAATTGTAACCAGCAACTTTTGCAAATTTGCATCAAAGGTGAACGGAGCTATATCTGGATAGATAGTACTGCTGTCTCTGACAATGCCCTGATGCTCTGTGTGTGATATATATAATTTAAATATACTTTACGTCAACATCTTTCAATGTAAAGCTTCAATCCAGAGGCCAGATGTATAATGTATGACACCTCTCCCACATACAAACCAAGACTTTGGAAGGAAAAATGTACGATGAGGATATGAACATCTCACTCAGACTTCAGGTCCACATGACTTTAAGCTGAGTTTGCTGCCAATCATATGATAAGGAGGAGATTGAAAATAATTTGAGACAGGTGCCATTTTTCTCTGTAGTTTATCAGTTTTCCTATTGTCTTATTACTTTTACTGGCATTCTGTAAAATGTAAGTTCAAGGATTGTTTCTAACATTAATTTCTAATTATCCATGTTATGAATTTCATCATTTTTACTTATATTTGAGCCATCATCCTCCCATCAGCGATCATGTAATTTTATCCTGGATTCAAAGCATTTGAAGTCACTTACAACATGAGCGCTATGAATGAATCACCTGATATTTGATCATAAACCATCAAGTAGGCCTCCTGAATCTGAAGCATGCTTTATAAAGTAGCAAAGCTATGAACAAACACTGCTGCAACCACATGCACAATTACTATGTTCTATAAAAAAGCATCAGGAGTACATGCAATTTTAAAAATCTGAAGGAAAAACAAAGCAACTCTTTTCTGTCTTTGCATGCACAGTTTAAGATTGCCGCTCATGTAGTTTTGTTACTGTCATGGTGGGGAAACACATGTATGTGATATGTCATCCTGTCGTATTATGTACGTGTTATAACAAAATATAGGTTGAGTTTGATTAGCCTCTCTGGTCATGGATGCATACTACCTGCAACATACTGCCTTGTTACTGTCAATTAAGGTGACACTACATTGATTTACATTTCCTGAATGCTGATGCTATAGACTTGATGCCATCAAACCTTGTTTTTACACTATTAAGTGTGACAAAGTGCCAAATTTTCCTTGGTTTGAGTTGATAGTCATTGATTGATGTCGGTAAAATCAGTTTATCTTAATGAGATGGAGTTAATCTTGAGGAAACATTGGCTTAATTTTCTCATTTAAATCAGTACAGTTCCAGCTGATGTGGTGCACGTTCACTCTTGAATGATCCTGTATGTGAGCTGTTTTGAGTGAATCTGCAATAACCATTTGATGTCGGCGTAATTGAGTTTAAAAACATCAAAAGCTGGCAAAATGTAGAAGCTTAGAGTGACTCACATCATGCATCAAAATGAGGGCAAAAATTTTCCAAATGTGCCCTGGGAATGGAGCTGCATGCCAAGACCAACTACATTAAGTCATTTTAATGGTTTAGACACATGCCATGGATTTCTATTATTTTTTGGGTTTGCCAGGAGCTCATGCAGCCTCAAGATATCAGGTAACTGTGACGGGGTGATCTCAGGGGTCTGAGGAGGCACACAGGGAGGACACTGGCTCAAGGCTCAAGATTTATTTGTTTTTTCTATTTAATTATTTATTCTTTTTGTTCAAATAACCAATGGTAAAATGTAGCTCAATACATTTACTCAAGTACTGTGCTTATGTACAGTTTTGAGGTACTTTACTTGAGTATTACCATTTTATGTAACCTGATACTTTTACTCCACTTCGTTTTAAAGAAAATTTGAAGAATTTGGACTGGGCAAAATGATAAAGCTTGTTTTTTTTTTTTACACTCTTACTCTTAACACCTATTGTAAAATATAATGTGGTTTATAATGTTTCTCAGTGACTGTTCTGGAAAACGACTAAAAAGAGCATTGCAATAATTTAGTTTATTTTGAATAAACATATTTTTCAGCATTCTTATAGGTTAAATAAAGAAGACAACTTAAGAAGGGATAGCCAATTGAACTGCAAATTTAGTCAGTCAGGCTAAAGAGTCCAGCACTTCCAGCAAGCTTTTGTTTCTGTGTCACCACCATTAGGGACTGGACTCTTGAGGACACTGATGCTCCTTCCATGTCCTTCAAACAGGAGGTGTTAGCCTGTGACTGCCTCTGTCGCCACAAACTGTGAGGGAAGCTGTAGCAGGCAGGGCTGTCTCTGTTTCTGTCTCTGTCTCTGTCTAACGTTTGCTGTGCGGTATATCTCCGTCCTGCTGGCTGCCGTACACGGACGGCTGCTGACTGAGGACATTTTCTTTTTTCTTGGGACTTAATCTCTCTTTGGAGTGGTGACAAACGATTGGGGTCAATTGTTAGAGAAACTCCTAAATGGCTCAAATATTGCACATGCTTCAGTTTAGGACACACACAAGCGGGCACACTCACACTCAAACTACACACCCTGTCAGCAAAATGCATTCACGTTTTGGTATTTGCTGAAATGCTGACATGAATGAAAATATTGTGCTTCCAAATCTGGGGACGTGCCTTGAAAATCAAGCAGAAAATGCAAAACCTGCTGAAATATGCAGTTGCCAGAAGACATGACATTGCCCAAAAATGTTGAGTACAATTTGAATTGCTCGCTATTAGATTTCATACACTGTGAAGATATGTGCATGATTAGATTTCCTGCAGTGAAGTTTGTAAGATTTTAGTTGAGTGGGAATGCTTCCTCCACCCAGACAACCTTTGACGTTTTTGAAGGTTATAACCCACATCTGACTGCTTAAGTACTGTATGTTACTCATTAAAAAGCTTCACACTCGCAGTCTTCCAACAGAGCACAAATGAGTGGCAAAATATGTATTAATTCTTACAAAAGCACCCAGACTCACACATTTCAAACTGAATGTGCTGTCACGAACATGACACAAACACATGTTGTTATTTAATGATGAGCTAATATGCCACAAGGTTGCTTACCAGATTAATATATTATGAACTAAGGACAGTGGAATTTTTGAAACCACGCTAAAGAGTTTATGTACATCAGTGTGTGGGGTAAATTTATAGAATAGCTTGGATGACATTAAACCTTCAGATTTATTTTCATGTAGTTAGATGAGTATTTAGTGTTAAATTGACTGAAGTATACATGGCTGATTAGAAACATAAACATTACAGGCTTATATATGTTTAAAGCTGTATTAAAGCATAACGTTTGAAGCAAATAGAAAGCAATAAGATATGAGATGTAAAAATATGTACCGAGTAGGAGTATAAAAGTTTAACCTCATCCTACTCGTTTTTTAAACATTTCATTTCAGAGCAGAATTATTTTTTTAGGTTTGACTGTGTGTCCTGTTAGTAATAAATATGTTAATATATAAATAATAAGCTAATAAGTCTGCGAATGGTTGCAGCTCATATAATAGCAGATGTAGATGCAATTTTTTCCTTTTGTTTTGTTCTGGTTTTTTTTTGGTTTTTTTCAACATCCTATGCTGCTTTTTTACCGCAGTATATGGTACAGCTCTCCTTAGTCCAAATTGCTTTTCCCCCTTTTTTTTTTCTCCAGCAGAAGTTGCAGATAATATATGGCACCCTGCTACTTTTTGCGGTGGCACAAGCACACTACTTCTAGATTTGGATAAAGCAAAAGCTTGACAGTCTAAATGAACAATCAGTTAAGTAACTTTGCGGCACTAATACACAACATTTCAGGTTTGGGAAACTCCTAAAAAATTTGCTAAACTTCAGTCCAACAACGTGCTCTTTACCACTCAAAATATATCTGCAGCTGGAGGCTTGTGTTCGTTAATGGATCCTTGATCAGCGTCTTTTACGGTGCACCAGTAAGCAGAGATCCTGTGATTCTCCTCTGAAGCTGTTAATGTACGATCCTTCAAACTTGCTCCAGCGGGCAGACCGCCAGAGAGGAGCATCCAGACAGAAAGCTGCTAATTACTAAGTTCGTGGGGCGGATAGAGCTGCGACAGACTTTAAATATCAATAAGTATGTGCAGCACATCTGCTGACTGCCGTTCAGTAGGTCTGATTGGACTCCGGCTTATCTCAATTCAAGCAGATGGTGGCAGTTTATTTTAAGTGTGCTTGATAAAGACGTGCAGAGCGTCATGGAAGGGCAGAGGGTTGGTAAAAGAAACAAAACACAACAAACGCTGCCCTATCTGAGCTGCACTGATAGTGCATTCATGCTCATTTCCCAGCAGATCAGCTTTATCTCCTAGTGTTTGTTTATGCTGCACGGCCACAGAATCAAAAAGTACAACACATGCATCAAATCTGAATTTGATTTTTATCTGTTCCCTAAGGACAAAGTCTTCTCATAATAACTAAGATAGGTAAATGGAGGATCATATTCACCAGAACATACCACAAATATTTCTCTTCTAATGTATCAAACAGGGCAGTTATTGGATAATAGTTTGGTTCCAGTATTAACATTAGACTAAAATGATGCCGTGTGGAAACTCTGTGGGAATTATGTAAATAAAAAGCTCCAGCAAGTCGACAGCCTCCTGCAAAGTTCTGGTGAAAGAGATATGCATCATAACTGCTATCTGATCTGCTGTTTCATGCCAGCAGTTTGGACAAAAACACTGGAAACATGATGTATTTTGATAGTTTTTAGCGCATAGTAAATGCTGCAGTGACTTACAGAACCCTGTGATTTCTCTCTGACCAGAGGACACTAGTCCTGGATTTCACCTTGAACAAATTCAATAGAAGTTTATGGACCCTGGGGTGAAAATGGGCCCACAGTGCTCCAGTTGAAAGTAGGACAGATTACCGCGGGGAGCCTGATCTGGGCTGGATGGTGCCCCGCAGGTAGAAATTCTCACACAGCCGCCGGCTCTGCCAGCTGCGGCAGTGTGAGTTTAAATAGACAGTGACAGCCAGCAGGAGAATCTGTCTGTTGGCCGCCAGTCGTGGCCTAAATGTACTTTGTTACAATAAAGATGATTTATTTAAAGACCACACAGTGCAAGGAGGGGGCAGCGTTTTAAGCCATCATGGAAATTAGGCCTTCACTTCCACCGTTTTGTTTCCAGTGGAGGGAGCTAAGCTGAGCTGTCAATGGCAGTTTTAATGGATGCTAATTCATCCTCCAGAGCTCATCATAAATGCCCGGCTCTCTGCCTGTTGTGTAAGCAATGAATGGCATCATCATTACTGCAGGAGCGCGCTGCACTAACCACTTCTGTTTTATGACTCAAAAAGCTGTGCGCTTCATGCTATTATGAAGTGGAAAACATACCATTCAATTTTCATCATTCTACAATGTGTTTTGCAGGCTTAACAGCAAAACCCTGTCAGAGGAGGCAACACGTTTTAGCATTTCAATTCCACGTTCCTCAGGGCTTAATCCTGACTATTTGATTAAAGCGTTTGTTATGACTGGGTGCTATCCTGCAAATAGAAAGATTATTGCTAGTTAAAGATAGTGCAGCTTAGAAAATCACACTCACTCTAACAGAAGACACTGTGCATGAGTGATTTAGTGTTATGCATCAAAGCAGCTCAGTCATCACATATATAATGTTTGTATTAAATTTGTTAAATGTGTTAAAGTTATGTGTTCTCTGTGACTGTAATAATACTAAATGAATTAACAGCAGTAAACTATAGCCCAAGTGCCTAAAATAGTCCTGTCATATGTTAAATTTTATAAAGTGTTAAGGTTAATGTTAAAATGTTGTAATTATAATTTGGTGCTAATGACAACCACATAAAAAGTTGGTACTTTGAAGACACATGGTTAGAAAATCAGGCTAATTAGGACATTTTTATGAATGTTTATATCATTCGAATGGAAAGAATTGAAAAATAAAATTATTTAAACTAATCTTGACTCAGTTTAAGCCTGCTGAGGAAAAAAAAAAGAAGCCCAAAACCTCTCATATCTGTAAGGTCTGTAGGGTAGGATTAAAGCTTGAACACTGCCTACAAAATAATGTGCATTTCCCTCCAGTTTCCATCTGTGTTTTGTGTCGATTTATTCTTAAACCACTGTGTCTCTGGTCTCTGTCACTCTTGCAGCTCCCATGTCTATATCACTCTCCAGTGGTGCATAAATCATTAAACATATTTTAATGGTGCTATTATAGCTAAATATGTTTGATACTCTTCCGCATTGAATCCAGTGAGATGAATAAACAGCCCTCATTCAGCTGTTAATGTCACAAAGCATTAACAGCGAGCAGAGGAAGCTCACCAGGGGATGCTGGTAGGCGTCAGGAATGAGAGCGTGCCTCCACTCCGCCATGTTGGTTCAGACTGAAGAACCAGGAGCCTGACTGAGACAGATGATCCCGGGAAATGCATTCACCATGAAAGGAACCGAAGCAGCCTTTCCTCTGATGCTTTCACTGTGATTCGCCGCAATATATGAAAGCTTCTCATCCCCCCCTTCATGAAAAGATGCCATTTCCTTCCCTCTGTGATTGCTGTGATGTTGAGTCACCCAGAGACTAATCCTGGAAATAATAGAGATTAAGCTTTTCCCCCAGTTTTTTTTCAAGGTGCTATAATTTCTCCAGCTCATAATCTTTTATCCCTTCTCAATGCGGGAAGGTTGGCTGCTGTGACCTACACTCCCAGCCTCCGTGAAGCAGCTATCTTCCCTCCATACAAAAAGAAACCGAATACTGATTAGTGAGCAGGAACTGGCTTCTTTTTTTTTTAAATTTTTTTTAAAGGAGGGAAATTACTTTTATTGTAGAAAAAAGAAGAAGAGGGGAATCAAAAGTGACATGATCCTCGCTCAGCTGACTGGTTGCTAAACCCCGCCAAGAGCGAAAGTGTGATGGATTTAACTGAGTTTATCTCTAACCCGCAGTCGTTAGCATGTGTGGCTAACTAGCTTACAGTTTAGTTTAGGATAACGTTTGCGGTTCTCTCCACTTTTATTGGACTTGAGGATATTTACACTGCAGCACCCCTCGCTAACATTACCAGAGATGGTGTCTGCACGAATCAGTTTGTCCTTATCTTATTAAGCATTTAATGTTTAATGTTTAAAGTGAAATCAAACTAAATGTACCAACAAGTAAACAAGCGAATGAGAAAATTTTTGTCTGATTTTATTTTTTTTTTTTCTATAGAATACAATGCAGATGTTTAGAACATAGCAGCACTTTACATACAAAAAGGAAAATTAGGATAAAATAAAAATACATACATCATTCTGAATGTAGTCCATTACTGTGAAGGTAGTCGGTTAATGAATACAAATTGTATGACAAATTTTGTTATAAAGTTATCCATTTGATTACCAAAAATCTAAATACTTTTGAAATAGAAACAAATAATCATTAAGTGGGAATTTCACAACAAGACTCATTTTAGAGAATATTTATTTGAATGTTTTAAATTTTTTAATCACTGAATCTTTAGATTCTTACCGATAGATCATTTTTGTTAAACCTCTGATGTATTTGCAGGCGATATGATGGTGACGTCTGCAGTTTTGCCTATCATAGAAGACTTCACCTGATCTATGTGAACTCTCTGAATGCTCTTCCAGTCTAAAAATGTATTTCTGCCTCACCGAATTCAATAGCGAGTGTCATGAAACAGCAAATAGAAATTCAGTCATTATGGTTTAGCAGAAAAACTACGCAATTTTGTTTGGTTTTTCTCCTTTTGTGTGAGGTTATTTTCTATCTTATATGGTTAACTAAATCCCTCTCAACCTTTTTATTTTAGGTTACGGGTAGAGTAATTGAGTTCATGAGTTCGAGTTCACGAAGTCCTGAAGTGATGAGTGACTATTAATAAAAACTAATCAAGGCCTTGCTGGTTAACACATTCCCAGCATGATTGGATGGAACTAATATAACCGCAGCGTTAATTCATCTTATCAAAGAGGCTGGAATGAAGCTTTTGTGACACTTTTTGGACGCAAAAGAGACAAGTAACTAAAAAGGGACGGTCCTGTCAGAGGCGCGTTCCTCTTGCGGCCTGATGTTCGACAAACTCTCATGGATGATGTCACTTTCTAGTTTGTTCAGTGCAAAACGCAGTTAATTAAACGTCTCGCCCTGCTGTGTTTTGTGAATATATGCGTGGGAGATTAATGAGATCAATTTCAGATTTGTGTAGGAGAGGGAATCAATGTCCCCAAAAGTCATACTGACAGGCAGATTAAGCACATCGGCCTAGCGGAGGGAAAAAAACAGTCTCTCATCCGCCCGTGGTGTCTCTCTCAGTCTCTCTGTCACTTTCTCTCATTTCTCGCTACTCTGTCATCCGCTGTCGATTCAGTGTAACGCAATTCAATACACTTTATTGGCATCAGTGGTACATGAACGGTCCTGGCGGAGCATTTAAATGAAATTGGAATTCATCAAAAACAAAATCAGATCAGTAAACGCGTGTCACCCCTGTGTGTTTTCTGTGTCTGTGTGTTTCCCACAGAGATCTGCGGGGCACATTACACATGCAGGATCAAATACACAGTAATAATCGGCTTTAATCATTTCAAATCCTAATCTAAATAGTAAATGGTATGCTCGAGTGCCTGTAAATCACTGCATAAACAGAATAAGCAGAGCTAAAACAAGACAAGACAACAAGTGATATAATGAATATATTTGCAGAAGATTAAGCTGTAACAAAGTGGCTTTATTAGGTTGATTAGAGGTTACTTTTGGCTTTGCCTTTCCAGATTTTTGGACGTTTTTCAGTGCCGTTATTCCAAAAGACTGTTTTTTTTTACTCCACCGTTACAGATTATGACCTC
Organism: Hypoplectrus providencianus; assembly: GCA_028566105.1. Taxonomy (NCBI): domain Eukaryota; kingdom Metazoa; phylum Chordata; class Actinopteri; order Perciformes; family Serranidae; genus Hypoplectrus; species Hypoplectrus providencianus. The sequence continues at coordinate 8,304,132 of JAOWBC010000617.1, forward strand.
AACATTTCTTCACACATTAATCATTTCTCACACCTCTGTCTTGGACTTCCAAACCTGCCTCTTTCCTCTGTGGGTAGCCAGGACTTGTTTGTCCTCTCTCTGTATTTGGACTGAGATGATTCTGGCTGTGGTTTTGGTCACATCCGTCTCTTCTCAGAGATACAACAGCCAATTTCTATTCATGGCTTTGAGTCAGATAGAAATTCACTTTTCTTTGTGTTTGCTATTCGCTGATCCACACAGGCAGTTTCCGTTTGTTCAGTTTTATGTCTCTCTGGTTTGAGATTGTGACACAGCGCTGGTCTGAGGTGAATCCGTCACTGGTTCGCTGTACTTCTTTGTTTCAGCAGTCTGTTGAACAGCTGAGGGAATTAAGTCATTAAGTGGTTCGTATTTATGAGCAGTTTGATTCCCAGTTTATTTTTATTGTCAGTCCACTAGTTTCTAAAATATCTCAGAAACTAGTGTGGGACTTTTCTTGTAGCACCACCATGAGGTCAATGTCAGACCAACCACTGGCTGGTTTACAATACTGAGCCTTTACATTGCCTTTTTTAGAAGAATCCTACAAATGAGTCTCTGTCTCTATCCCAAAATACATGCTCAAATTTTGCTTTCACATCAGGCGTCTGTTTGGATTACTTAAAATAACATTTAAATTAAATTCTGGCAGGCTTTCACCACTTTGCCTGTTTGAATAAATACCCGCAGGCATTTGTAGCTGCAGGCGATGATAAAACAAGACCTGCTGTGGTGTTACATCCACTGCTGCAGCTCTATAAGTCGTTGCCTTTCCTGGCTCACCTGCATGAATCAAATCTGTGATCCCTCTTAACCTCATTTTAGGTGACTCCTAAAATCATGTGCCAGTATTAAGTGTTCTCTGTGCAGTCACTTCACAAACGATTTCTCTAAACGTGTTTTGAATCTGCAAATGTTTTTCTGTTCTCTTCCCTTCCCTCTGTTGTGTATCTTTGCTCTGCTCAGGCTTTTAGAGCCTTTTGAATATGGGACCAGATTAGTAAAATCATGTTATTGCTCAAGGACTCTCAAACCTGCCTCATCCCCCGAGATAAAAATGAAAATCCAGAGGTGAAAGAAGCAGAAAATTGAGGAAAATTGCTTTCTTGTTGCCTTGCTTTTATGTGCTATGAAGTAGCATAATTATACTGACTTTATTCACTCTTTGCAGTGTTTAAAGAAAAAAACAATACACTTTATGATATGTTTTGCTACTGGACGCCACAGCAGTCTCTTCACATATCTCTTCACATATCTTTTCCTAAATCCAAAGCCAGTGAGTCATCTCTCCTCATCCTCCGGTCGTCATCTGGTATGCTAATACTTCTGGCTTCATCAGTCAATTTCATTCAGTTTTTCTATGCAGAGGGCTCCTCCTACCAGCCAATGCTCCCTTCAGCTGTCTCTCACACTCCTCTTGACATTTTCCGTCCCGCGAAGGCCAAACCTCTTCTCCACCCTCAGTAACCACAGATTTTAAATCCATACCAAGTCAAGCTCGGGCTGTCAAGGGGAAGAAAAACAATCCATAAAAAAGGGACAGCGACTCACACCGTGCCTGGTTTCTCATCATACTTTTACTTTATTTTTTAACCACAAGATATTTTCATCAAAACATGTCAATAAATGTTTATAAATATTAATAAGGGGA
>JAOWBC010000617.1:8331798-8348425 GCA_028566105.1 Hypoplectrus providencianus
TACCCCGCCTCTGGCCCAGAGCCGGCTGAGATAGGCACAGCCTCCCCGTGACCCGGGATTACCTGGATAAAGCAGTTCGGAAAATGGATGGATGGACGAATGGCTTAAATATTTAGCTTTAATTTCAAGAATGTAATGCATGTCAGGAATGTAACAAGTATGGTGAACTTGTTTCCAATTCCAGGTGGTGTACTGCATGGATCGGGCCTTAGCTGTGGCCTCTGCCTGCCACCGCTTCAAAATCCTCAAGGCTGAGTGTCTGGCTCTACTGGGACGCTATCCAGAAGCCCAGTCTGTAGCAAGGTAGAAACAGCTGAGGTTCATACTTTGTGGTAGTTTTGTTTCAGTAATTTTTGGTTTTAGACACAAGATAGCAGCTTTCCAATAACACAGATGGGTTTTATCCCTGACAAGAGATCTTTTAACAAATCCCTCTTTTACAGCGATATCCTGCGAATGGATTCAACAAATGCAGATGCACTCTACGTCAGAGGTCTGTGTCTCTACTATGAGGACTGCATCGATAAGGCTGTACAGTTCTTTGTCCAGGCTCTACGCATGGCACCTGACCACGAAAAGGCCCGGCTAGCCTGCAGGGTAAGTTTGCATCTAATCCTTTTTTTCTAATTTCTTAGGAATTAGAGGTTAACAGATGTGTTAATTTGTGAAGGAATATTTATTTAAGTGTGTGGGAATCTCTTATGTCAGTTAAATGTGTACAAAAAAGGCAAATAACCCAAACTGCATGACTAATTCTACCAGGTTGTGATGTTAGGCATTCATGTTTGGGTTTGTTGCAGCACATTTGCAGCTTTGGAAATTGCAGTCTCTTTAGGCATAATGGAACTTATACAGGCAATGTATAAGTGTAATGAATACTAGAAGCATGCTTACAAAGACAGCAATAACTGAATGGCTGAAGTAAATGTCAAACTTAAGATATTCGCACACTGTTTTCATTGCTCAGTGAAGATACTTAAATGCAACGTTTCGTAAACATCCTTCTGGTAGTAAGTGAGATAAATCATAAAATAAGAAAGATCTTTGATTGAAATCTTGTATTCAAGTATATTTCTCTGAGCAAGTGAAGACAGTGTGTAGGCATTAAACTGTGTCTGTCCCACCAGTGCACCTGTTATTAAGTGATTCTTCTTCATCTTTGTTACCTGTAAATTGTACACGGGGTGTATTTTGCTAACAAAAAAGGCTTTAACAAATAGACTAAAGCATATCTGTTCCCACAGTTAAAAATACAACAAAGCAGGAAATCTTTTATATTGCTTACATCTCACTGCAAATTCGAGTACGTTCCTAATTGAATACTGTGGCTTTTCTCTCCCCATATCAGAATGCGAAAGCCTTAAAAGCCAAGAAAGAGGAGGGCAACCAAGCATTTAAGAACTGCAACTATGAATCTGCCTACCAGCTGTATACTGAGGCCCTAACGATAGACCCGAACAACATAAAGACCAACGCTAAACTCTACTGCAACAGAGCCACAGCAGGAGCCAAGGTATAGCACAACCAACCAGCATTACCAGTCAGAAGCACTTGACAATAATGTGTCTGATTATTTGCCCTTAAATAGCCACCCTGATGCTTCATTCTTCATTCTGTTAACTGTCATTAACTTCATCAACAGCTGAAGAAACTTAATGAAGCCATTGAAGACTGCACCAGTGCAATCAAACTAGACGACACTTACATCAAGGCCTACCTAAGAAGAGCTCAGTGGTATGATATGCAGTCAATATGAGAACTTTTTTTTTCTAATTTGTGGGATAATCCTTTTGCAGTTTATTGAAGTGTCTGTGTCCCAATAGTTACATGAACACGGAACAATATGAAGAAGCTGTACGGGACTATGAAAAAGTTTATCAGACAGAGAAAACATCAGGTAAGCTGCTGTGAATGATGGTTTTATTTTTGCATTACCTAACTGACACACTAGCTGGTCAGGTTTTCACAGCTTACATTTTATCCCTCTAGATCACAAACATCTGCTGAAGACGGCACAGCTGGAGCTGAAGAAGAGCAAACGGAAAGATTACTATAAGGTTCTGGGGGTCGGAAAGAACGCCACGGAGGACGAGATCAAAAAAGCCTATCGCAAACGGGCCCTCATGCACCACCCAGGTAGACCTCTCTGTCTTTGCACAGGCATGCAGGAAACTAACTTTGATTATGTTCAGTGGTTCTTCATCTGACTTGTATCTTTTGTCTTGCAGACCGCCACAGTGCAGCAACGCCAGAGGTTCAGAAGGAGGAGGAAAAGAAATTCAAGGAGGTGGGCGAGGCCTTCACTGTGCTCTCTGACCCAAAGAAGAAGATCCGCTATGACAATGGACACGACCTGGAGGATGACGGCTCCTTCGATGGCGGAGGTAAAAGCTTTTAAGTGTTTTATTCGGCTGGATTTACTTGTACCTGTAGGCCATTAGTTCTGTGTAGTAATACATTATAAAACTTCATTATTGAAAGTCAAGTAGGAGGTGCGTTTAAAGAAAGAGCTGAATAGACATTTTATGGCAAGTTTCATTACAGTGAACAGACTTGGCACTCCAGCAGATGGCGCTATACAGCAATTGCTTCACATTGGAAACTAGTCCAGTGGTCAAGTTGTTCCTGTTCCTCTTTATACACTGTATTGTTGATGTTTCTTGTAAAATATTTATGCAGTATGCCTAATTACTTTATTTACCTTTATTTAGTTTGACAACTTATGTTGTCCCAGTCTCCTTCCTAAAACCTTCATCATAGGCTAATCCCATGATTTCTTTCCCTGCTTTGCTTCCTCTCCAGATTTTGACGCAAACAACATCTTCAGGGCTTTCTTTGGAGGCCACGGTGGTGGAGGAGGGGGATTTAGTTTTGATTCCAGTCCAGGTATGTTTTTATATTTTTCCCCACTTTTGGAAGGTTGATTGAAGGTCATAGGAATTAATAAATAATGTCCGTGATATTAATAACTTATTTTTTGTTTTGTTTTTTTCTTCCCAAGACTCTGGACCTGGAAATTTCTTTTTCCAGTTTGGCTAAGGTGAGCGAGCACATAGGAAAATGCAGCCCTGCAGCGGACAAAATCAAGTTGGACCCACAGTCACCTCCTGATGCTCATACTTCTGAGTGTCTTGCAAAATCTCCCCACTATTGATTCTTGCATTCCTCTAAATTTACTCCTGGCATTGATGATAACAAGGATAATTCTGAGATTTTAGTTAAGAATTAACATTGTAAATTAAGAAGCGTTTAAGAAGTCTTTTCAAAGAGGATGGGTTTGCTGGTCTGAACATATCTGAGTTGCCAAAATCAGAAGAAATCTTGTCAAACTGCCTCAGAAAGGTGACCAGTAGTAAGACATGTTCTGGAAGCGTAAGCATCATGTTTGATTAGTTTTAGAAGACATAACATGGCATATGTTTTTCAGGTTTTCCTGGGATAGCGTGTCTCTATAGAGCAACGAGAGTCAATGTACTGTGGAAGTTCAATGTCAAAACTGACCTCAGGACAGCCTGTTCAGAAAAACGCTGTTCTATTACGAGCGTGTTCAGGTTTTATTGGCTCCCTTGCCAAATATAGAATCGACGTGCAGGGTTTTTATTTCTTCTCCATGCTGCATTGTATATTTGACTCGAATGTAAAGCGTTTTGTGTCCATAATTTTTCTCTTCCTCAGTCTTCCCTTGGTCTATTTATATTTATTGTACTGTATATTCAAAACTGAATACAGACTGATGCCATTGTTCATTGTCTTCCTCCTTTTTTAAGGAGACTCATTTGTAAATGTTTTCATCCTCTTTGCTCTCACATTGTGCAAACAGGCCAAAATTAGCACTCATTCACCTACAGATTTTCTTCTCTTGAAAGCACCGATCACACATCTGTCCCACTGTCCCATTGAAATTCAAGTGGTGCCTTACCAGAATGAGCAGATCAGTTAACCTTCTTACAGTTCATCAAAAGCTGCAGAGCAACATATATTTGAAGAAACATTTTTTTCTAACCAGGCCAGTGAGTGAAATTAAAATTTTGAAACGAATTCTTCATCCTGTCAAACACAAAAGACTGTTCAATGTCATCATCCATCACACCCCGCTGTCATCCACCCATACTTGTCCTGCACGTTTTGTCAGTTCAGCCCTTCTTCTACTTGTTCCACCTGTTTTTATGGCCACTGATGATAGGTTGGATGCTTCTGTTTATTGATATGTCACTGATCTATGTATCATTTTTAAAACTTGTCACAGTATTACTGACATGCTTTTCTTAATGCGAAAAATAAAGGCTCGTCTTTTACTGTAATGTTTATGGATTTTTTTTTTTTATTTAAATATTTTACAGATTCCCATTTGTGACTAAATTGTGTATTCAAGTACAGTACTTGAGTATAATTTGTTATAATCTTTGTTACTGGTTATGTTGGTTTGAAGAAACAAATGAAAATATACTGTAAAGTTGTTTAAATTAGTTTAAAGTAATTTAGACAACTATATAAACAACTTTATAAACAGTAATGCTGTTTAAATTAAGTTTTACAGGACTTTCACACTTATATTAAGTATTTTTAGACTACTTTTACTTATGTTAGAGATTTGAGTACTTCCAGCAAGGTGTCAAGATTCATATAGTAGGAATAATAAAAGAATATTGATCGAGCATACGCAAGAAAAATATTTAAAGACAGCAGTTTAATTAATTAAATAATGACAGAAAACGAAGGCCCTGTTACAATAATATAAAAAATAAAAAGCAATGATATTTACAAAAACAGACATGTTGTAAATAAAATGTGTTCTCAGATTTTTGAGTTTAAAAAACGGTTATCATATAGATGCTTGACCAAAAGTAATTCTAATCCTAGTATTTAAAAGAATATGTGGGGATTTTATCTTCTTTTTAGTGTTTTTGAATTTATTAATTTATTTCATAATAAAAGTTCCATGAACTAATTGTGAATTGTTTTATAAAAATCCTCCGAAATGAACGAGTAGTCCTTTTAAAAAAAAAACAACCCATTAATAAATAAACAGGATATGCATTTTAAAAGCCTTTTAAAAATATTTTTGGATAAATTTCAGACACATTTTTTAAATTCTTTTTAATATTGACTTAAAGGATATTCCATTGTAAAACCTTTGTAACCTTCATTTGAAATTAATTGTTTACAAATGAGTTTAAATAAATATAATAACTATTATATGTATATAACAATTATTTGTTTTATTCAGGAAGTAAAGATGATTTGTTTTTATCAATGTTTATTTTAAATGTTACAGTTTTATTACCATTTATTGCATTTATTGAGTTCTTAATATAAAACAGTGGGTGTAACTGACTTCACCATGTGACCATATTTGAGCCAATCAGGCGCCAGCAGCGACGTGTAATCGGTCGCCAGATTATGGTGCGACAGTACGACAGAGAGGTGGCAACTGGCAGCGGCAGACTCCGGTAAAACAAGAAGTAGGGACTTTCTAGCCGTGTCACATTTGACCAGGACGCGATTCCTGTTGTTTGAAGAGGTGCTACTTTCATTGACAAGGTAACCATTTCCGCTAAGTTCCTCTTTCAGCATCAACTGTAGTTAGCTTCTCTGGTTTCCAGTTAGCAAACGGTTGGTTGCAGCAGTGTACGGCTACAGCAGTTAGCCAGCCTCCCAGGACTTCCAGTTAGCGGATATGAGATGCTGTGAGGTTTGTTAGTCTGAACTGTTGTCACTGTCACCCAGTCGGAGACAGAGCATACATAGCTGCTTTCTACTTTGTCTTCTGTTAATTTTTGTTTAAATAGCTAACATTAGCTAGCTTTCATCAACTCACCGGGGTAGAAAAGCTCCTATTAATGACAAACTGCAGGCTAACTTTACCTTACATCATCTTCCTGCTATTGCAAACTTGCCATTTCCTCTTTATATCTCACTTTGCTACATCTGCTCATCTTGTCTCCTCTCCAGAACGTTCTTCCTTATTTACGTTACTGCTAGTCAGCCAGGCTAAAGTTGATGAACTTGCTCAGCTAGCTGAGTGAACAGACTGTTGTAAAGTGGGTGTGGTGGCAAATACAGGAGCTTCATTCATTTGTGTTGGCCTGGCGCACATGATGTGTAGCACGGCAGTGTGCACGGGAAAAGTGATGCTAGCCTTGGTCATCAAGCTGCAGCTGTGTCTGGAGCAGCAGCACCCCCTTTTCTGGCCCCTGTGGTGCTACTGCCTCCAAATCCAGTTTCCTTGATCTCAGAAGCCCGTACAGTGACACATATTTCACGGCTAGATGGGTTAGGACAATGGACTGGTCCCGTGGATTATGGAAGGCTAAATACTGGGACATCTGGCTCAGAAGGCATGACAGGATAGCGTGCTAAGCTAAATCCTAGCCAGACTCCCCCAGGTTAGATATCACAGACATCTTGCAGACTGATTTTTGTGTGTGTGCTTAAGTGATGCAGCTGATGCTGAAGATAGTACCATAAAGCCACTGTTAGTATTTCAGAAGCTGTAATAAAACCGCAATAAAAAGTTATCAGCTTCACAAAGGCAAGGTGATATGATGTATGTTATCAAGGCTTGCTGCTTATCTCTGTTTGGCTTGTCGTGATGGTGGTGGTAAATGTACTTCTTGGACCTGTTTGGGCTATTTCATACACTGAAGGTTGTCTTTGTCTACGTGTCTTAAGTTTACAGCTGTACTTTTAACTAAACATGTACTTTTACTCTAGTTTGTCTGTTTGGAATTTACTAGTTGCCTTCATTGTATAGTCTAGTGTATTTGATAATGCAGCACTTTATCTCAGTTTGTGGCAAAGGAAATGTTAAACACAGCTTAGTGCTGACAGCAAGTCGAGTATGAAAGCTTTAGAGGGCCAATCTGCCTTAATTTAATTAAATAAGTAGCCCATGAGATGTGCTCTGAAGCCCCTTTAAGGCTGGTCAGTCTGGCTTTGTTAAACATGACTGCATGACTGTTTAACTGTAACATACACTACAATCACTAAAAAACAGTCATTGTAAATATAATGTGCATGTACACATAGTTGCCAATTGATCTTCTGTTCATCTATTTATCAATTAATTGACAAATTGTTGCAGCGCCAAAGCAATGGCCCCATTTTGATTGAAAATCCGAATTGACTTGAAATGACCCTCCAATGTGTTAAGGATGTTCCTTTGCTTCTTTTTCTTCTTTCCATCAGTATATGATGTTGTAAATAACTGCTGCCCTGCCTCTCCCAAAGGTCTTGTACTGTCTAGTGCTGCCATGTCCGCGAAAGCCATCTCAGAGCAGACAGGAAAAGAGTTCTTGTATAAGTACATCTGCACCTCAGCAGCTGTGCAGAACCGCTTCCGATATGCCAGCGTCACCGCCGAGACTGACTGGGACCGCCTCACACAGGAGCATCCATGGCTGCTGACAGAGGTGAGGCTGCCAAGAAAGCCAAAACAAAAGTACTCACATGTCTTAGTTTAGGGCTGTTTCCTCTGCTGGCAAAGGCATATTGAAGTCATGAGGCTAATACCAAACTGTACGTCACTGAAGCTCTGTCTTCATGATGTGCAGACCAGATTTCATTAACATCACAGAGTCATGTGACTGCATATTTGGATGCTTTGAGTGACTGTTATGATTTTGTGTATACTCATTGTTTGAAGAAATTACAGGGTTCCAACCAGTCCTTGAAAACATCTACATTTTAATGTGGTGTTTTCAATGTTTGAATAAAGGGCTTGAAATTTAGGTCATATGCTAGCCCATTCTATTTTCTACCAGTTTATGGTATTTCTACCGGTTTATATGCTTCTCCTATAGCGGCTGGTGGTGAAACCAGATCAACTAATCAAGCGCCGTGGGAAGCTTGGACTGGTGGGCATCAACCTGGACCTGCAGGGTGTAAAAGAGTGGCTCCAACCCCGCCTAATGAGAGAGACTACTGTAAGTTGACTGCAAAGGCAGCCCAGTATTACCTCTGAGACAATGAAATTTGAAGCAGGAAGTCCAGCTGGAGTAACAGAGCGAAGAGATTGAGAGTTTATCAGACACCAAAACAAACTGTGCAGTTAATATTATTACAAGGAAGGATAAACTTATCTGTGATTATCAGATAAGATAGTAAAAATATTCTACTATGAAGTTTACTGCCAGAAATATGTAGTTGCACATATTTGCCTGACACTGACATGTGTTACATTGTTTCACATGGGTCTAATATCAGTCTGAATGCAGCTTTGTTTTTCACTTACCTGTCATCCCCATTCAGATTAATTTGTTCAAAATCTGCTCTGATAAACATCCACTGCTTTGTCTGTCAGTGTACCAGCTCCTCAGTGGTAATCAGTTCTTCAGCTCTTTTCAGTTATCTCTGGACTTCTAAACATATTTATTTTTCTCATAATCTTTGTCATCAGTTTAAAATATGACTTTATTATTCCCCCATTAAGGAGGTTTGGGAGATAAGGGCAAGTGTATGTGATATTATTAAAGCTACCAAGACAACTCATTTAAATGATGGGGAATTCATTGTAGTTACACGATCACCCATAAAATTGGAGCACAATTCTTTGTTAATCTTAGTTTCATCTTTATTGTGATATGTTTGGAAAAGAGAAAAGGGGTGACCATGTAAATGCATGGAAAACGGTTAAAATGGCAAGCTCCAAAGCCAAGTCCTAAATAAGTCATGCACTCTCCAACAATGCACAAAAATTGTGAATCCTTTTAAAAAATGTAAACAAAAAATTGCATATATAATGCATAAAACATGGCTTGGAGGATGTAGCAAGAATTTTCAACTCAAAAGTGTTTGGTCCAAGTTCAGTTTGGTCACAAGTCACTGGTGTTAAAGCCTAAGCTGAGTTACATTTCTTTTTTTGATTCTGTGAAGTCTGAAGTCATTAAATTTGCGACTCCGGTTTGATTCCAGTCCAAGTCATGTGAATCAAGTCCACACTTCTGTCGGTTAAATAGGAGACAATGTCAGGCTGATAACAGGCAAATCTTTCCTGCCACTAATTATGCCAGAAATGAAGATAACAATGCAGTCTTACAGTCTGACATGTAGTTCATCACATGACCACCCTGTGTTTTGTTCAACATCAGAAGAGCGTGTAAGCCAGTTCCTTGTCCATTAGTCCCAGCATATGTGCCTGTTGTGTGTAGATGGTTGCTGTTTCTGTTGCCCGAGGCCATGGGCTTATGTTTAGATCTGCCAGGTCAGAGGTTATATAATGCCAGTGGAGGAGGGTGGTCTATTCTGGTCCAGCACACAGTACATGCAAACATACTGAGCTACACTTCAAACAGGCTGTCACCATGCTTCAAGTACATAAGGAAAGGAGATTACCTATCATTCAACCCGCGAGTTGTTGTTCTTTAAAAAAGCAAGGTTTGGAAATTTATATAAAAAGAAGCAGCAGTATTGCAGTTCCTGATATCATGAGTGTGCATTTCTTCATCTTTAGGGGAGCAGACTATTTGTTTCATAGTGTGACAATGATAGGTCAGTATCCTAATCCTTCAGTCATCATTTTATTTTCTTGTAAATCATAGTAGTAATCATAGTATATCAATTTCCATCTCTTACAAAGTCATACAAACAGTTGTATAAAAAAAAACAAGAAGGTGGAAGGCCTTCTTATAAACAGGGTGGTTAAAGATGACAAGATTCTTTAACCTGGGAGCAGCGTGTGATTTGCATTTTCATCTTCAAGGTCTGTAGCTAACATTCTTTGTGTTGTTGTAGGTTGGGAAGGCAAAGGGCGTGCTGAAGAACTTCCTCATCGAACCATTTGTCCCACACCCACAGGTAATGAATGCTAGTTTGTTGTGTTTCGTCATGCCACATCTTGTTTGTTAAGTTTGAAAACCAAGATCATTTTATTTGTTTAGCCTTTAATCAATACATAGACCCATGCTACTTGAATGAGGGAGGAAATCAATCAGCAGGCCAGTGAATCCTCCATGATCAGGATACAAAAATGATTTTGTGAATGTTTTGTATTTGCGATGAGTATGCATGTGGTTAATTGGTTGGTTTTCTCATAGTTTTGAGAAGTGAAGAAACTGAGGGTGAATAGTGTTGCTATATGAGTGAATAGTGTTGTGGGTCATGACTGAATGACACAACGTGCCTGGATGAAGGTCAGTTCTGCTATAACAGGGAACAAGCTGTTCTGAACATTATTCAAACAAGCTTGTCAGCCTTTTGTAAATACTCCAAAATGCAGGCTCTGCTACATTTGTAGGCTAATTATGTCAAAATGTGTTTGTATATCCTTGTATTTGCCCTAACGTCGTACTGGCCTACACAGGAGGAAGAGTTTTATGTGTGTATTTACGCTACACGTGAGGGCGACCACGTGCTGTTCCACCACGAGGGAGGAGTGGAGGTGGGCGATGTCGACTCCAAGGCCCAGAGGCTGATGGTTGCAGTGGATGAGAAGCTGAGTGAAGTCCAAGTGACAGAGCAGCTCCTCACACATGTTCCTGATGATAAGAAAGAGTATGAATATATTTTTATCATGTATTGAAAAACCCATAGAAACATACATAAACTTCGGAGGAAAAAAGTCCTGTTTTTCTAAATTATTCAGATACGTTTTTCATTAATTCATAAATACAACTGATTTGAAGACGGGGCAAAAATGTTCTAACAATCGTATTTCATGCTGGGTTTTTTTGTTGTTTGTTTGTTTGTTTTTTGTGTTTTGTTTTTTTTTGCACCAATGAACCAAAGAGGCTCTCTGTCACCAGTGTATCTTGTGTGTCCCGTGTTGAAGTGTGACCTTAAGCAGAGTGTTTTTAGCTTTTGTTTTGTTTTCCCAGTTTCCAGATACCATCCCCAATGGGCAGAGAACATGCTGAACTCTTTAATACAGCATAACAGTTCTGATTGTGAATAGTTTCTCTCAAGATCAACACTGGGAAGCCAATGTGCAATCCCCTGCTTTCATTTCTGTTCAGTTTTAAGCGGCATCATTAAGCACTGATGCTTTTCAACAATATATATGCTATTTAACTTATTGTGGAAGGAATGTGGTTTTCTGCTAAGATTTGTTGTTGTCCTCACAGAAATAATGGTTTTTAATTGACTGCTTGTTTGTTTTCCTTCTTGAAGAGTCTTGGCCAGTTTTATTGTGGGCCTCTTCAACCTATATGAAGACCTTTACTTCACCTACCTTGAGATCAATCCTATAGGTAAGTGTTTACTAACTTAAAACAAACATGTATCTCACCTTAGTACATACTCTTCTGTAATGTCTTAATTTGAGGGAAAAAATTATATTGTCAAACTAATGGACAATGCTAACTTTTATTGTCCTCACCAGTCGTCACCAAAGATGGAGTGTACGTCCTCGACATGGCAGCTAAGATCGATGCCACAGCAGATTACATCTGCAAGGCTAAATGGGGCGACGTGGAGTTCCCACCACCCTTTGGCAGAGAAGCATATCCCGAGGTGAGATCTGAATGCAATAAAAGCAGGTTTTTGTTTGTGTGTCTTTAGATCGGTTTGGTTATAATCCTGCAGCCTGTTGCAGTAAAGTTTTTCATTTTATTTTGTCAAATTATTGCATTCTTCTTTTAGTAAGTTTTTAAAAGCTTCACAACGTTTTAGAATCATGGTTGTAAATTTGCAGTGTTGTGTAAGAGTAACTATTTTTTCTTCAGTCATTTTGCAGTTATCTTTTCATGCCACTGAGAACAATCTTCTTTACTTTCTTCACTTGCATTCACAATTGTCAGCAGCAGAAGTACAAAAGTATTCTGAAGCCTTTTGTCCATTGTAGGAGGCATACATAGCTGATCTGGATGCAAAGAGTGGTGCTAGTCTGAAGCTGACCCTGCTGAACCCGCGCGGCAGAATCTGGACCATGGTAGCTGGAGGAGGGGCTTCAGTCGTCTATAGGTACTCCATTTGTTATTAGGGGTTTATATTGAGCCTTTTTGTAGCTAAAATGTTCTACTAGTGGTGCAGCTTGTATTAAACATCTGTTGTTAAAGAGCATCTGTCTTATAACACCTTTTTAGTCTTCAAAGACATGCAATGTGTTCAAGTGAGTAAAACTGAGTGTAGCCATCACTTTTGTGTAAAACTAAAAAGCATCAATTACAATCTGGACACAGTACTTAACTTTCCATCTTCCCTGCTCCTCAGTGACACCATCTGTGACCTGGGTGGAGTGGATGAACTGGCCAACTATGGCGAGTACTCTGGCGCACCCAGTGAACAGCAGACCTACGACTATGCTAAAACCATCCTGTCTCTCATGACACGGGAGAAACATCCTCAAGGTGTGTACAGCAAACACTTTGTGTGGCTTGTTTGCACAAACAAGGTAAAATAAACTAGACCAAAGGTGAAAGCTGGGGGGGGGCACCAATCTTGATTTTTTTTTTTTTTTTTTTTTTTTTTTTTTAAGTGAACCTAAGTTTGCTTTAAGAATTCAATTTGATGTTTAATCATTCCTCTGTAATGTGACCTGCTCACTCTCCGTCACAAGGCCACTGCTCACTCGGTGCATGTTGCCAACTATTCACCTAACGGCAGTCACCCAGCTATGTCTGTGGTGTCAAACTTCAGCCATGAACATATTCTTAACATATCAACACTCCTCTCTGTATCCTGCAGGGAAAGTGCTGATCATCGGAGGAAGTATTGCCAACTTCACGAACGTAGCAGCCACATTCAAGGTGAAGTATTAATGTTTTTATCTGAATCACCATCAAAAGTAAACTGCCAGGTCTAAATGATATCACAGGCCTTTATTAGGTCAGTGAAATGTGTATTCATGTTTTTTTAATCTACGATTTAAAAAAACAAGATATTAAAGTACATTATCTTGGTTAATTTGTTGTAAGTAGTGCCTTCACTCACATTAAAACAGTTTTAGCTAAACTATACAAGATGGCTTTGAGTACGGCCTGTAGGAAAACACTGATGATTCTAGTTAACTTGCTTGGATTGTCGGTGAAAGTTTGTCTGACTACAAAAATACCAAAATAATGACTTAATGTTTTTTTAGTCCTTTTAAAGGACACGAGAGAGAGATTCTGTATTTTTCTTTCTGAAATGATTTAATTTATTTAGACTTCAGTATTCCCAGTGGCTCTAAGCAGCTTTTGCTGGCTGACACACCCATGAAGATTATTTGAAGAATTCAGTCTGATGCACATAGCTGACCTGCCTGTTTCTGTCTTCAGGGCATTGTCAAGGCCATCAAAGACTTTCAAGGTCCTCTTAAAGAGCATGAAGTCACCATTTTTGTTCGGCGTGGTGGGCCCAATTACCAGGAAGGGCTGAGGGTCATGGGTGAAGTAGGTAAGTGAGATCCACCTCAAGGTCACAAGTAAGAGCCCAGCCAGAGAACAAAGGAATTGGATAATTGTAGTATGGAATTTGTTACTTTGGAAATACTTGGTGTCAAGCATGGTGTAAAAGTCCTTTTAAATTCATGCACAAGTGATATTAGAACATAAATATAACTTCAAGTTTTGTCCTTGCGTCAAATTGTTTCTAAATATCTAAATGGAATTGTTTGATCCTTACTGCAGGAAAGACCACAGGGATTCCCATCCATGTGTTTGGTACTGAGACCCATATGACGGCCATTGTTGGAATGGCTCTGGGCCACAAGCCAATCCCGAACCAGCCCCCAATGGATGCACATACGGCCAACTTCCTCCTCAATGCCAGCAACAGTGCAGCGGTAATTTTATTCAGTCACACGCAGAGAGAAAATTGGGATGGTCTGCAACTCTTTACCATAACTCTGTAATATAAAGTCAAGCAAAACCTTTCAGCAACTTGAGACACATTCAGGCTTGGAAATAATTTCCTTTTGATTTCAATGCTCTAATGCTTTATTCACTGTAAACCCTCAACATTAGATGAGTGGAAACCCAACACTCCAACGACTAGGTAGGGTATGGAGTGAAGGAGTGTAACATTAGATATTGCATAAGTAAATTCATTGTTTGTTCACATGTAAATAAAAAAGGTGTTGTATGTTTAAGGAAATCCACTTGCTGTACAGTTTAGTCTTGCATGTTTAAACTGTAGTTGAGATGAGAAGTTTTGGACTTTAGAACCTGTATGAGTTTCTCTTTTGTAAATCATTACATAATTTCCTTTCTTAAAGTCTGTGTGCTCTTTAGCCCTCCTTCTATTTGTTAACTGTGGTCCTTTATGTTATTTTCATATTGTATCCCTGTCCCTGACAAGCCAGTACATTGCATGGATATACAAAAAATGTAGAAATTCCCCAGCTACAATTTCTCAATGAAAGCTTCTGTATGACTTTGAATAATATAAATGTTTGTTTTTCTCAATTTTCTTTACCAGACTCCAGCTGCAACAAGGACGGCTTCATTCTCTGAACCCAGGACGTCGAATGATGTCACCCCGGCTAAAAAGTGTAAAGCAGGTCTTCCAGCAGGTAAGACACACAGAAGCACTCACCTCTCCACTGCGTCTCATCAGCAAGACTCCACATACACTTCTGCTTTTTCATTTCACTCATCCCTGCATCCTGTATTTCTCCCTCCCTCCTCTCAAATGCCATCGCTGCTATTCTGCGTTTTAATTTTCTTTATATTTCTCCCTCTTCCTCTTCTTGTTTTGCTGCACAAACTGTCCACTCACTCCCCACCTTTTTCATGCTTGCTTCTCTAAGACTCTCTTCATTCTATTCTGTGGCCTCTGAAGAATGTGGTCACTGGCGACTGGAAAGGTAAGTCAGGCAAAGGTGTGTCCTGCCCGCGCTGCACTCGGCTGCTCACACACTACGCTGATCTGCCTCTTTTCTTCTTGCCCCTCGCCCTCCTCATCTAGAAAGGAGGGTGTCTGTGTGCAACACCTACATTTTTGCATCACCTAAGTGCCTCATTAGATCAGTAGGGACACTATATTCCTTCAGCAATATGATTTCTGTATTTTTTAAATCCTTGGAATGAATAAAAACTGTAAAAAGTAAATTTGTCAAGATTCAGCGTATAGGTTTTCTATTGCTAAGACTCATTGAAACAACTTTTGAAATGATCATTTTAAGACTGACTTGTGTGTTCTTGTTTGAAGATAGTTATAGTTTGGTGTTATGATTTTTATGATTTAGCAGAGGCTATGTGGAAATAATATTTAAACTGTGGCTAGACTCTTTAGATTACTTTTCACAGTAATAGCATGCTCTGTAGAAGCTGAGCTTTGCATGGTCTTCCTTCTGGTTTGCTTCTTATGAAGTGTTATCAGAGATGACGCAGTTTAAAGAATGCTCTGAAGTCTGTGTAAAGAATAACATAAAGATGCACTCATCATTTTCTCTTTTTTTGTGCTCATTTTGTCGTATTTTGTGTTCTCGTCCCATGGGGTCACAGAAGCGCAAGCCTCTTCTGGCTGCAGCGGAGGTATGGAAGGGTGTGAAAAACCTGTCCTCCTGCCCTCTCCGCCCTCTGTCCACTTCCCTCTGCCTTCCCATTTTTGTCTGTTCGGTAATTTCTGCAGTCTGTCCTTTTTCGATCAAGCATTTAGATGGCACCCAAGATTGGTGGCTGATAAGTGGCTAAAATAAGTGACTTAAATCAATCAATAAATAAATAATCAATATAATGGTCTTTAAGTGAAAGCAAAACAGTAGATTTCTTCTGGCTTGTTGTATTTTAAGGTAAAGTTACAATTGAATTCTTATATTAATTGAATTAAAGAAATGTCTACCATGGTTTATCATACTTAAACATTTGCACATTATTACATCGAAATATCAGTTTAGATTCCTAAATTTAACTTGATTAATCCTGCAGAAAAACCATAAGACATTACATGTCACTCTGCAGGCTTTTGACAACACATAGCTCTTTGCAAAACTTCCTATGATCAGATCAGTGACCCACAGAAGGCAGTGAGTCTGGGCAGGGAGGAGAGACTTGGGAGGACTGGAACAAATGTGTGGCAAGATGGTGATTTTAACTTAACAAATGCTTCACTTCACTGTCCACTAACATGGCTTTCTGCATTTTAAACGGAGTACTTGACACAGATTTTTTTTTTTTGCACTATGCTGGGTTGCTTTTTATCTGGACCTTGTGTGGAAATGTATTTACCTGTTTGTTGACAGCTTTGCAATCAACAACCAAGGCTTGTGTGGGATTTCTGCTTGTAATGGGCAAGTAGGGTGATGTTTCTTTTACAAACATACAGTAGAAGAAGCTTTTTGCATTCAAGAAAAAAACCATTAGGGTAAATTATGTATTGGAATGCAATAGATTTTTTTTTTCCATTCATAACTGCACAATACCAATGCACTGACCTTTAGACACCTGGAAGAACTGCCAGACAGATGGAGACATTTTAGCATTACATAGACAAATTGTTGCCCATGTTTTGTGTCATTTGAACAGCTCTTCTGATTGGCCTTTCTTTAGACCACCAACCAAACCATTTAGAACAAATATTGGACGATAATTATTCATGGTTAATCAATCAAAGCACCCTTATTCTTGCCGACAGACACAGAGCAGCTGCACAGGCTTTTTTCAGAATTTAAACAATGGACTGTCAGAAAAACTGGTTTAAACAACAAATGGAGTTATACATGGTTTGACGCAGTGTTTGTCAGCCAAAAACAGATGTGTGATTTTGAAAG
>JAOWBC010000617.1:8348525-8361605 GCA_028566105.1 Hypoplectrus providencianus
GGTTTAAACAACAAATGGAGTTATACATGGTTTGACGCAGTGTTTGTCAGCCAAAAACAGATGTGTGATTTTGAAAGTACAATGCAACTGTGAGAATCTGACCTGACACATGACATGAGTGTTGTGTGCAGTGAGGGGTTATTTTGTCTACCTCCTGCATCTCTGTCCTCTGAGTGAGTTCTCTCTGTACTCTGCTTGTTACCATCCCCATTCCCGCTGTTTTCCTGAGCCTCACCCCCCCGCTTGTGGAGATTTTTATATCTGCTTCCAACTCCAACTTGACTGTGCTTCTCTGTCTGCCTTCTCAATATTTCAGCAAAAGCCACAACACTCTTCCGAAAGCAAACTAAGACCATCGTGTGGGGCATGCAGACACGGGCCGTGCAGGGCATGCTGGACTTCGATTACGTTTGCTCCAGGGACGAACCCTCTGTGGCAGCCATGGTCTACCCCTTCACGTAGGTTCCTAAGATATCATGTTTGTTTGAAAAGAGTTAGGTCTTGATATTTGGCTGTGTTTAGGACATCTCAACTGTTAAAGCAGATCCTCCTAATCTGCTCACTGCGGATATCTTAATCACAGCATCTGGAATAATTTTACAAGGAAATAATTAATATCAGATGTATCAGTAGATATAGATGAATGTAAATATAAATATTTTATTAATCTGTCTTATATTTCCGTGTTTCACAGCGGCGATCATAAGCAGAAGTTCTACTGGGGCCACAAGGAGATCCTGCTGCCGGTCTACAAGAACATGGCCGACGCCATGAAGAAGCACACCGATGTGGACGTCCTGATCAGCTTTGCTTCACTGCGCTCAGCCTTTGACAGCACTGTGGAGGCAATGCAGTATCCACAGGTAAAATAATACTGTACTGTATATGTTTATATATATATGTTTATACACCACTGTGTAAACATAAGGTTGAGCCACACATGAAGTTCTTATTTTAGTTTATCTGTGTTTTCAGATCCACACTATCGCCATCATAGCTGAGGGAATACCTGAAGCTCAGACAAGGAAGATGATCAAGATGGCAGATGAGAAAGGTGTCACTATCATCGGCCCTGCTACGGTATGCAGCACTATCTCACAGAGTTTTTTGTGTGTGCAGCTGTTGCTGTGTCTGCCTGTGTGTAAGCAGAAATGGCACACAAAATAATTTGGTCCCCATTATTTTCTGTCACTCAGGTTGGTGGCATCAAGCCCGGCTGTTTTAAGATTGGCAACACAGGTGGCATGCTGGACAACATCCTGGCTTCTAAACTGTATCGGCCTGGCAGCGTAGCATATGTGTCACGCTCCGGGGGAATGTCCAACGAGCTGAACAACATCATCTCCCGCACCACAGATGGTGTCTATGAAGGTGTGGCCATCGGAGGAGACAGGTAAAGAATCTTATTTGCCAAATATTTGCTGAGATGTACAAAGAGCGGTGGATCGTCCTGACTGGAAGAGATTATTTTTAATTCTTGTCTTTTGATCCTCATTGTGCAGATATCCAGGCTCCACCTTCATGGACCACGTGCTTCGTTACCAGGACACCCCAGGGGTTAAGATGATTGTAATGCTGGGAGAGGTAACCACAATTGTTTCTATTTTCAGATAAACATCAATTTTTCTGTAAAGGTGATTTAATATAAGCTTTGGGCAAAACCATTTCCCATTTGAACCTCTCTTTTACCTTCACAAACCAGATTGGAGGCACAGAGGAGTACAAGATCTGCCAAGGCATCAGAGAGGGCAGGATTACCAAGCCTGTGGTGTGCTGGTGTATTGGAACCTGTGCCACCATGTTCGCCTCAGAGGTTTGGGAACTCTGTTGAAATAACCACATTCAGATTTCCTTGTTGTTGGAGTTATCATAGTATCCAGAGGGTTTTAGCTCAGCCTGTCACTGCCATCCTCAGGTTCAGTTTGGCCATGCAGGCGCCTGTGCCAACCAGGCGTCAGAGACGGCAGTTGCCAAGAACCAGGCTCTGAGGGACGCTGGTGCTTATGTGCCCAAGAGCTTTGATGAGCTGGGGGATGTCATCAAGTGAGAAAATCCGCACAAAGTCATTACAGAGTTTGTCATTTAATTGTTTTGTGCTTTTCCACTGATATTTTCAATATGTGCTGCAACAGGACGGTTTATGATGAACTGGTTGCAAATGGTACTATCATTCCTGCCCAGGAGGTGCCTCCTCCAACAGTGCCTATGGATTACTCTTGGGCCAGGGTAAGAAACGTCTTTTTTCCTTTTTGTAAACCCAAAAAAGTCTGCTTTTTTCTTTTTTGAACAGCTTGTCTTTGCCGCTGTTGAATCTTATACAGTAACAATATAGAGGTCCTACTTCATTTATTTTCAATTTATATTTTAATAATTCATTTTATTTACCGACTTGAGGTATTCATGTTATGTCTTTAAGTTTTATTTATCAAATAATTATGACGGTTACTGAGCAGGAAGCTAACAAGTTTGAAAACTGACCTGTCGGTGTCCTCTGGAGGACAAAATGTGAAAATGCAACCAGTGGCGGTTTCCTCCAACATATCAGTGGCATTTCTGTTGTGCAGTTTCTTGTTACTTATCAGCTGATAATGATACTGATCTCTGCTTGTACACCGAACAAACATTGTCAAGCTGTGATTAATATCTGTTAGAAACTGATCTGATATCTGTATGTACCTCTCCACTGGTTTCTTCCAGGAGTTGGGTCTGATACGTAAGCCAGCCTCTTTCATGACCAGCATCTGTGACGAGCGAGGCCAGGAGCTCATCTACGCTGGCATGCCCATCACAGAGGTCTTCAAAGAGGAAATGGGGTTAGGAGGAGTGCTGGGCTTACTGTGGTTTCAGCGCAGGTTGGTATGATGAGTGGACAACAAATGGTGTTGGAAAGAAAGTTTTTTTTTTTTGTTTTTTGTTTTTGTTTTTTTATGTAATTGTCAGTGAGTAACCTGCAATAGACTGAGGCAGTAGTGAACCAATAACTCCTGTCTTTGAACAGATAAAATTGCTATATTTTATATAAATATCTCAGAAAATCAAAAAATCAGAAAATCAAAAAACCTTTAATCAGGTATTTCAAGGAGAGTTTAACAAGTACTTTTTCCATGGAATAAATGGTGCTGTGTTTCCCTCCAGGTTGCCGCGCTACGCCTGCCAGTTCATCGAGATGTGCTTGATGGTGACTGCTGATCACGGACCTGCTGTCTCTGGTGCACACAACACAATCGTCTGTGCTCGTGCTGGCAAAGACCTTATCTCAAGCCTCACCTCCGGCCTGCTCACCATAGTAAGTACTGCTTACTCACAAACACTTAGCTTTCACCGTGCCACCATTTTCTACCCAAGAAAATGTCAAAATATCTTCACCTATTTCTTGTCTTTTGCCACTTAAAACACATAGTTAAAACTGCTGCTTTTGTACCTAATGTGACTTTTTATAAATTTCAGGGAGACCGTTTTGGAGGTGCCCTGGATGCAGCTGCAAAGCAGTTCAGCAAGGCGTTTGACAGCGGCATGCTGCCCATGGAGTTTGTCAACAAAATGAAGAAGGACGGAAAGCTGATCATGGGCATCGGACACAGAGTCAAATCAGTATGCAGCATTCAGCCTTACTTGTTCTATAAACAATAGTAAAAATAAATGACACCAATCCGTTCAAAGCTTTTATTACAAGGAACAAGACAGAGAACTCTGTTTGTCTGTTTTCAGATCAACAACCCCGACATGCGGGTGCAGATTCTGAAGGACTTTGTGAAGCAGCATTTCCCCTCCACCCAGCTGCTCGACTACGCTCTAGACGTAGAGAAGATCACCACCTCTAAGGTATTTGTGGTCACCTCAAATAAAATGTGAAGATTTACTCTCTTGAAAAGCAAAAACCTAATAAAATCAAATGGTTGGCAAGAAAATAAAGCAAGCAAATCATTTTATTTACAGAAACCCAACCTGATCCTCAATGTAGACGGTTTAATTGGTGTTGCCTTTGTGGACCTGCTAAGGACGTGCGGCGGCTTCACAAGGTAAGAATCAAGAAACACAAGAAATATTTAATATTATAAGAAATGTGTTAGTAGCTGTAAATATCAGATTTCACTTAGCAGTTGTTGACAAATGCATTCAAATTTATAATGATACAATTATAACTCCATCCTTTTTTTAGAGTTGCTCTTCGTATGTTTTTTATTTTTTTCAGTCATTTGGGCTAGTATGGTAAGATTGCAGCTTATTAAAGGGTGATATAATTAGTATTATTATTTGTATATTTATTACTATTTATTTTTTCTTTTAGTTGAATTATAAGTTATTAAGTTCCAGGAAAAATTACTGTAAAAATTGTTTCTTGCTTTAGTTTTTTTAATGTTAGGTGTCTTTGACAACAATTTAAAGTGCTTCACAAATACAATTTCTTCTTCTTTCTTTTCTTCCTCCTTATTTTTTATTTATTTATGTATAAATCCATGTTTCCAAAGTTACTGAGAAAATAAATATTTTTATAATGATGTTTTTAGTATTAACTAAAATAATCATGATTTCAGTTTCTGACATACTTTGACGGCCCTACACATTTGCTTACGACTACATCACTGTGGTTGTATAATCCATTTATTAAACTGAAAACTCAGATACAAAAAGTGCTCTCACTGTGTTTTCTGTGCTGATAGTGAGCACACTGTCCCGTATTGTTTCTCACATGAATGTTGATCTGGTTCCAGAGACGAGGCTGATGAGTTTGTGGAGATTGGTGCACTAAATGGGATCTTTGTCCTGGGCCGTAGCATGGGCTTTATTGGTGAGTCCCATTCAAAAAGAGCCATAATGACACTAGGCTGTAGTAAAAACAAGACAACTAACAAATGTCTGTCTGGCATTAGGACATTACCTGGACCAGAAGAGGCTGAAACAGGGTTTGTACCGCCACCCCTGGGACGACATCTCCTATGTGCTTCCTGAACACATGTCCATGTAATCCCCACATCACAAAATGGATCGAACTTCCAAATGTGACTGCTCAATGGGGTCAGGCAGCATTACACATCCCACTTTACAAATATACAGTGTGTACTCTCCAGTTATGGCAACAGAGGCATAGGGTAAACTTTGCAGGGTTATTCTTAAAAATGGAAGTACACTTTGTCTGAGGAGTCTGGTTAGAAGTTTTCCATCTAGTTTTTTTCATGGAGAAAAAGGGGAAGTATATTTTTTAGATTTAGTTTTTGACAAATTACTTCAAGTCTGAGATGTAACTTATTCAGTTTGACCCTACACCCCAAATCGATGCACAATATAACTGCAAAGCACAAAAAAATTGGTACCTAAAAAACACAGGCAAAAGGACAGAATTCAAAGCACACTTTAACCTCACTGCTGCAATACTTAAATCAGATAAAAGATAAATTAAATAGTCTGCAGCTGATGATGAGAAATTTCCTCACATACAGCAATTAAATAACATGTCTTTTTTTATACTACTTACAAAACAAATTAAAAATAATCAGCATTTGCCTGTGTTAGGCCACAAGAATGTGTGCTTCATCATGCTTTCTGGCTTTCAGAGTATTGCACCTTAGTTTAAGCACGAGCAAATAATGTCCGTTCACTCCCACTGAAAAACATAGTTGTCATCACAAGATAAACCAAAGTTATTTTTAGGAATTTGTCGTCTTTGTTACAAGATTTTAAAAAACGGGTCCAGTGGTTGACATTACAGAGCTAATCTCTTCTGGTGTGAAAAGGAGGCATCATAATAAAATGAAGTATTTAAGTGTCACTCCACTATTGCCTTTCCTTAAACAACTCTGGTTGCAAATTAGTGGTTGAAATTCATCAGCTACTGTAAATTAGATGCAATTTTGAGGTGTTCAAGTCTTTCACTCCAGGAATAAATGGTACTACTTGTGTTGCTATTCTGAATAACTGTCAAAAAACAGAAAAATGTAGAAGCATCAGAAGAGGGATGTACACAATGCTTTATGAAGAGCCCCTTGAGTTTTTGAAGGCATCTTTTGGTGTGGGACCATGAAAGCAGCCTTCTTTACTTTAGTAAACAATCGCACTTATTACGGATAATAATACGACTCTGAAAAAGACTTGACACCGCCTCAAAACACTTTGTAACCGCCCACTTTACGGCCTGCTGTGTTTTATCTGTTTTGCTGTTTTTATTTAACTGTGAAAAAATGCTTCGTTTTTTGTAATATGCTGTCATATAGAAGCATAATAATAATAATAAAGAACTTATTGTTTTACTTTTCATTTTGGCTGATGAGTATTATGTCAGATTCTGTTGCCAAAGCTTTGGTTTGAGTTAATTAGAAAAAACCAATATTGTGATGGGTGTCAGCCAAGGTTTGGGTTACATAGTTAGGAAAATGCTCAGTTTTATCCATTATGTTTTAAAGGTTTGGAATATGCTTGGATTTTAATACTACGGTATTTGGAAAATGCTAAAACAATAATAATTAACAATTCCTGATCAAACATTGACACAGTTGCTAAGGAAAGCTGTTTAAAAATAAAAATTTCACTTTATCTTGATTGCTTTGGATATTTATATACTCTGTCAAATATTTTTCCTCATTGCATTTATAGCCACAGTGCAGATTGAAGGATACAGGCTTTAAGATTCCGAAAAATTCTGGTTTAGATTTGTTGAATGTGCTTGAATTTTATTCATCAAAACATTCACGAGCCCTGCCTACTGTATTGAATTCCCATGTGTCCTTTAATGTGCATATAGGAAATAAAACATCAACATGTATAAATCATAGCACTGTACAAAAAAACAGGGCATCAGCTTCATGCGTCGGGTAAGTGTGCAGATTTTCTTTCATGCATCAACTTTCATGGCACTGCATCACGTCTTATTAATTTTAAAGCAACCCCAGGGGCACATTTCATGTTTTCTGCACTGCAAAGGCACCCTGGAGGCCTCTTTATCACATTGCTTCATTTAAAGGCACCCTTGAGGGAACAGCCTCTCATTTTCGGTACTAGAAGGGCACACAAGAATGCACTTTATCATGTTTTATCTACTATGAGGGAAATTCTGTAGTGTTTTTGCAAACAGGTTTGAACCAGTGGGAGCAACTTCTTGCTCAGGTGGATCTGACGTTTTACAAAATGAGCAGTCAGTCTCGTTTTCTCATTTGTTTCTCTTTCAGAAAGGTCACAATAGGGTCGAATTTGTATTTTTTAAAAAGTACACTCATGGAAATACTTCATGAGCAGGGACCACACTTTTCTCCAAGGCAAATTCTCTATTTTACCATTTATATGAGTGGTAGTCAAAAAATGTGTTTTCCAATAAAGCCCCAGTTGTTTTTAATCTGATCTTCGGCTGAAAGGCATAAACCACCAACAGACGTATCAGACACTGATGTTTTTCCGGATGCAACAACTCCAAAGTGCGTATTAACAGCAGTTAGATTATTCGCTACACGCATGCGCGAGAAGAGCGCATCATGAAATAAAGTTACATTTTGCTAAAATAAAGACGTCTTAATGCGTCACCAAATCATAAAAAGACAAAATAACAGATTCGACTTCTCTTTATCTGCATCCTGGTCGTGAGTTCCGCGTTTGGTCGTATAGATTAGCTTAAATGTGAGCCTCCCATCGACTCTCCTGTTAAAATCGAGTACATTCGGCACATTCTTAGAGACGGAAGTGAGCACTCCTGTTTTCCGACCGAGGCTGTGAACGCTGCGCATGCATGCCATTGTTTGAATGTTTATTCACGTGTGTTTTATACGCCTATGAGTTATTCCCGAAGATAGTTCAGAGCTTCCATTTGCCTCTGTCCCGCTGCGGTATGGCAGCGGCAGCAGAAGCGGCGGAGGACAGCCGGAGCAGCGGCGCGCAGGGAGCGCTAACAGGTGACGGGGAACCTGAGGAGGCCGAGGACTTCACCTGCTCGGCCTACTGCTCAGAGCTCTCCCGGCGGCAGAACGAGCAGAGAAAGTCCGGGCTTTTCTGCGACGTGACGCTGGTGTTCACCTCCAGCGGGGGGGTGGCTGGGGAGGCGAGGGTCCAGACCTTATCCGCCCACCGCTCGGTGCTGTCCGCGGCGTCGCAGTACTTCACGCTGCTGCTGGGCGGACAGTTTTCAGAGTCTCTGTCGGGGCGAGTGGAGCTCAAAGAATGGAGCTCTGCGACGGGACCCGACCCAGAAACTGTAGAGAGTGTCCTGCAGTTCATGTACACGGGACAGATCAGGGTGACCACTGCCAATGTGCATGAAGTGCTGGAACTTGCTG
The DNA here is from genome assembly GCA_028566105.1 of Hypoplectrus providencianus. NCBI lineage: Eukaryota > Metazoa > Chordata > Actinopteri > Perciformes > Serranidae > Hypoplectrus > Hypoplectrus providencianus. Next base: position 8,356,781 of record JAOWBC010000617.1, read on the forward strand.
ACAGGTAAATTGATTTTAACCATTCATCAGAGTAAAAAGAAAACTTCCTTATACGCGGAAGTGTTGCATGTAGTTGCACTACAGGTTATCATGTCTATAGATATAATAGCCACACCTTGTCTGTGTCCTCTTTACACAGCAGGTGTGACTTGTTTTTCACACACCTGTGGATCTTCATGGCCACGTATTTGGTACTGATCCTGAAAAAATCTCACTTCAATCATTTAGATTTTTTTTTTTTCAACAAAAATGAGAATTGCAGTTACAATACCAATACCAGTCAAAAAATAAGTGCTTTTTAAAATAATTTTATTGCTTTCTATCTGATAATTCTGATTTGTTCACACAGGTTCTTGTTGGTGCAGCTAAAGAACTTCTGCGGTGAATTTCTGATAAAGAAGTTAAACCTATCCAACTGCGTAGCCGTGCACAGCCTCGCCCACATGTACACCTTGGACCAGCTGGCGCAGGGAGCCGCCAGGACGATTCGAAGAAACTTCCACAAAATAATCCGCAATGAGGAATTCTTCACACTGCCGTTTCACCTGGTGCGGGACTGGCTGTCGGACTCAGGAATCACTGTGGATTCTGAGCAGGAGTTGTTTGAGGCTGTGGTAAAGTGGGTGCACCAAAACCCAGAGGAGAGAGAGAAGCATTTTGAGGAGCTGTTCAGGCTCTTAAGGCTGCCTCAGATTTCTCCTACCTACCTCACACGGGTGGTGAGGAAGGAGCCGTTGGTGGCAAACAGTCCAGCCTCTCAGCAGCTGGTGTCTGATGCTCTTGAGGCCCTTGCTGTTCACTTCGAGAGCCTCAAGTCAGCTGATTTGGACCTCTCTGCCTCCACCATGGCAGCGATTCAGCCACGTCTTGGCCAGAACATGGATGTCATCATGGTAGTCGGTGGTGTCTCAGAAGGTGGAGACTATCTGAGTGAGTGTGTGGGCTACTTTGTCGCTGAGGACCGTTGGGTAAACCTGCCGCACATTCACAACCACCTTGATGGACATGCCATCGCGGTCAGTGACAGCCATGTTTATGTGGCGGGCTCCATGGAGCCGGGCTTCGCCAAGACGGTAGAGCGCTTCAATCCTAACCTCAACAGCTGGGAGCAGGTCAGCAGCCTGACCTACCGCAAGCACTCCTTTGGGCTCACGTGTGTCAAAGATGTACTCTACAGTATCGGAGGTCATGGCAACTTCAGTCCAGGCTTTAAGGATGTTACAGTCTACGAGCCTGAGCACGACGAGTGGCACAACCTCGAGCCAGCACCCAAGATACTACGGGATGTAAAAACAGTGGGTGTGGAGGGCCGCTACATATACGTGATGGCCAGGACTCCTGTAGACTTGGACAATGAGGATGGACTGAGCACCGTGACCACCTGCTACGATACAGAGAGTCACAAGTGGCAGGAAGTGGACTCCTTTCCCCTTATCGATAATTACTGCACTTTCCAAATGGCTGTTTCATCCACCAACTTCTACCACACAGCTTCTTGTTGCGCCAAAAGCTACAAGGTGACAGCTGAGGAGGCCCAGCAGAAAATAAGCAGAAATATCTCAGATGACATCCTTGACAGCCTCCCTCCAGAGGTCCTGAGCATGGAGGGGGCGGCTGTTTGCTACCTGGGCGAAGACATATTCATCATAGGCGGGTGGAGGAACTGCAACAACATGGACAAGCAGTACCGCAAAGAGGCCTACCGGTACTGCTCTGACAGGAAGCGCTGGATGCTGCTGCCGCCCTTACCTCAGCCACGCTGCCGAGCCGCAGCCTGCCACGTTCGCATCCCATATCATTATCTTCATGGTTGCCAGCACTACCCCATGCCCCAGAACCTGGCTCGCCAGCGAGACCGCATGCAGCAGATGCAGCAGCTCCATCGCCGCACCCTCACTCTGCGCAGACAGCTGCAGTCACAAATCGAATGCTAAGAGCTCCGCCTAGTTTGCACTTAATCTGCTGAGAAATGCCTTGTTGTTACCACCAAACTTAAATGTTATTTTTTTGCCTTCATTGAGGTGAAATCATGGATGGACTGGACACAGACCCAGGGGCCCAAAGTGTCAGGAACCCCCTGGTAGCCTTCACCTGCAAAAAGAGATGTGTACCAGCCAAACGCAAAATGACAAAGAGAATTACTTCAAACATAATACGCTCCGAATGAAGACACCAATGACCACAAAGACATACAAAATGGACCAAAAAATGACACAGAAACTAGAGATGCAAAAGATGCAAAACCAACACAGAGTCTTTAGCTGTGTTTATCTTAAAGTTTGAAGCAAAATTGTGAAATGTTGCATTAAAAAAATTTGCAAATTAGGGATGATTAACTAATTTTATGTAGGTAAACAGTTTAACAACTTTTCTGAAAGTTTTATGAAATTTTGGTGTTTCCATCAAGCTTTTCTGAGACCAATCTTCCAAATGCACAAAGAAGTTTGTAGGAGAGGTGATTGGGCCTTTCGCCTGTCTGGGCCCAGGGGCCTGTTGTCTCATAATCCGCCAATTGGTGAAATGTCTGCATGGGTTTATGCGGCCTGGTCTGCAGCCAGATATGCTACCTAAACAGTCTTGCCTTTTTATTTTGGCCTTGTATTAAGAGCTTATGCCTTACTTTGATTCTTCTTGTCAATCAAACTGTGATAGCTTTGACTCTTTTGAAAATCTTGTTGATTTTATTGCTTAACAGCTTAGCTTAGCTCTGTATATGTAGCCTGTGTTAACAACTAATGATGTCAAATTATCTAGTGGTGCAGTAGAAAATTAAATGATGTCTTTATTAGTTTAAGTTAGAAAAAATTAAGAAATTACAAGTGTGGGGATGAGAATCGTACTGTTACAACAAGCTGAGCTTTAATTTCTCTCACTACTTGCATTTTATTTCTCTTCTACCTCCAGTTTCCATCAAGCTTTTTGCACAATAGGGGTTGAAATGTATAAATGCTGATTGTATGTAGTGTTTATGTCGTGTGTGTCCTGCGTGAAGCTGACAATCATGTTGTAGCACAAGTGTTAAACAAAGCACATATTGGGAATCAGTGTTGATTACCTGTTTCCCTCTCATTCATTTAAAGAACTGCTTTTTGCAGATTTTAAATTTAATTTTTAATTTTTGCCTTTCCAGTCAGTATGTATGATTTGCTTTACATTCCAGCTGGTCTAAATGGCTTCATGCCACTATAATAATGAAAAGGACTCACAAGGCATAAGGAGCTATTATTTATTTAAGTTTTAAAAATGTTGTCCAATTTAATTTTGTTAGGACACTTACTACTAGCTCAAGACCGTGGCTATTCCGAGTCGTTTTGTTTGTTGGTTTTAGTGGACTCCTGTGGTCGTTTTACCACAGCAGTCCTACCTGGCAGATTTAGCTTTGCCTCTTACTTTGTCTCACTGCACTAAAAAATGTGTAAAACACATTTATCCAGGAGCCTAATATGATTTCAGTGCATGGGTCTCTCCATGTTTCCAGCTGTGCCATAAAATCCCGCCTGCCCCTTATTAATACAGTTGAAATATCTGTATTCCATGCACTAAAGGACCTTGAATGTTAACTTAAACATTGTACAGTGTTGCTTTTTGAGAAAAGAAAAAAAAAAAAAACTCTGACTCAAGACACAGTGTTGTGTGGACCAGTAGCTGAACTCAGTGTAGCTGTTACAATGTCTTGTATTATTACCAGCCAAGTGCTCTATAATAATGATCTAAATAGGCTTGGTGAGCCAAAAGCCTTTCAAGATTTTCCACTTCTTTACTTAATGTAATGTACACAGCATGGAAGTAATTTGGAAAAACTTTGTGTGGCCCTTTTAAACCTTCTCTGTAAAATGCACACGGGAAACTGCAGTAACTACGCAGACATAGGCAGATAATATTCACTGACAGTACAATATACCAATTTTGTGTTGAAGACTTTGTTTAATGTTCAGATTTTTTTTCCTGTCTAATCTTATGAAAGTTGATTGTGGTTGAAGTATGATTTTCCATTGTCATATATTCAGATTTCCTGCAGCCATGTGCTTAATATGGTGACATTCCATTTGTATGTGCAAGAAAGTGTACAGTGTATTTGGAATAAATTATAATTAACAAAAATCTGTTTGTGGTGGTCTAAAAATAGAAGAGAAATCCATCATCACAACGACTCAGTGGTCTCTTCTCCGTATCACAATTTTTGCCACAACAGGAGGATGCTTTTGGTCAAAAATCATAACATTTTCGAATGGCTAAAAGCGCTTGAAATGCGTAGATTAGGGCCTCTTTATAACAGCCAGTGGGGAGATTTGTGCAGGAAACACCTAAAAACAAGATTTTAGGACGTTTGAAATTTCAGCCGTTGGAAAAAAAAACCTAAGATTATAGTCTTACGTTTTTGGTCAAAAATCATACAATTTTCAAATGGCTAAAAACACTTGAAACGGCTAGATTAGGGCCTCTTTATACAGCCAGTGGGATCGTTTGTGCAGCAATGACCTAAAAACAAGATAAAACGGGCGATAATTTTACAAATGCCTCAAATTCACAGAATAGCTTAATTTAGGCAGTGGGGGGATTTTTGAAAATGGACAGAAAAACACTTTTTTTTTTTTTACATTTCCAACAACTGAAAAGTTCTTATTTTGGCCATTTTGGTTTTTAATTTTTAAAATGCTTAAAAATACTAAAATGGACCAATTATAGTCTTTTAATACATATTTGAGCATAATTTGTTCAGAAATGACCAAACAAACCATATTATGACATCTGATAAACGTCATACTTTAGTATGGCACGTGTCAGGTTGAAATGTTTGGAATAGGGACTGATTAAAACTTTTTTT
>JAOWBC010000617.1:8372008-8383626 GCA_028566105.1 Hypoplectrus providencianus
TAAAATGTCAATTAAGAATTGTGATTGGGATGTGTCAGTTCCTCAACATTAAAATTAACAATGCATTTCTTTAAACCCTATTCAGATATGTTTTAATATATATTTAATATGCAGTAATATGAGTATTTACATCAGAAGCTAATACTGGTTCCCTTCCTGTGAGACTGAGTGTGAATGGCACCAAAACCCTTTGATGACTCCAACTACAACATGTGATCAGCGATTGTGGAGTAAACACAGTTTGACCTGAGCTTTCAGCCGAGTCGGTCCTTGAGAATTGTTTTTATACAGTGTGTACACGGAATAAAGAGTTCAAGTACGACTAAAGGGAAACACATTGACATTTTAAATCCTCACATTTTAATATTTTTAACCTCCCCTGCAGTTACGAGCCATAATACAGTCTTCACAAACCATTTCTGCATGAACTGCACTGATTTTGGCCCCGTGATGATTTCTTCTAGACTTTCTAAAGTGATTTGAGAGGCAGAGAAAATGTCAACATTTGCCTTTAATGCTGTTAGAGGTTGACTGGCAGTGTAGCTTGGATCATCTCTTGTGGCACCTTTGCTATTGTGTAATTACTTATTTGAACTGAGTAAAACAAGGCTTTGATTAGAGTAATAACCACAGGAGGAGGTTTTATAAACCTGATATAAAGGGACATTTCATCCCAAAATCATAAGAGAGAAAGATTTTCACTTTTACCTGCACTGCTTTTTATTACAGAGGAGAAATCGTTAAGTAGGAGCAAAATATACTGGGGTTATTTTTTGTCATGTTTTAAACATTTACTTAAATGTACATATTTATTGCTTATCAGATGGATAAATTCAGTTAAAATCAATGTGAAGCAATTTAGAGATAAAGCATATTTGCAATTTCCTCCGTTTCTACAACCCTGATTCCAAAAAAGTTGGGAAACTAAAATATATGAATAAAAACAGGTTGTTTTCTGTTCTTACTGAGTGGTATTTTTAACATTGAATGTTGTTTTAACTACTTTTGCGAGCATCCTAACTTTTTTTGGTTTCAGTTTTAACTCAGTTTGACTGATTACACAGAAGCCAAATTATAATTTATGTACATATGTGGAAATGAGAGAGATCCTGTGTTAAATCTGAGGCTGAGCTAATAGTTTACAACCTTTATGATTATCATTGGATGAGCTGCTGACCCCTGATGAAGTGACATCTTTTAGTCACTTTCAAATTGTATTTAACACATACCAATAACCACACAGAACAACTTATAAATTGAATAATTTACCCAAACAGTGACTGCATGAAGTTTGTCTCAAATGAGTGATTTGGATGACTTTTGAGCAATTATTTCCTGTCAATATATCCTTTGTGTTGTTGCTGGAAATTCAGATCCAGCATTGTATTTTTTATGCAATTTTGCACACTTAACAAGTTTCTTGTTTTGACATATTTTTTTTTCTCCCTGATATTTGGCTGTTGTTCTATTGGCTCTTTTGGTGTTTTAGTCTGAGAATATAGCTTGTGTTCAGGTCTTCACTGTTCCCTTATCCTGTGTTTTTTTTTATATAACAATTATCCAGATGTTGAAAATAACAATTTCATTAGTTTTTTCCCCCCACAAATGAATAAAAGGTTGGGCTAGGGCGCACCAACTGTATATATACCTTTTTAAAAAAAACTGCTTCCTCCCTTTAAAATCAAGAACCCGCTATGACACTTTGGCGGTCCCTAGTGGAGCCCTGCAGGTTGGCAACCAGTCATATATGTCAGCATTTTGCAGCCTGAAAATCTCTCAGAGGGGTGTAGGAAACATAACACACCGACACATCTTTCTCAGCGGCCCACGTGGTCTGGCATCCAGACATTTTCAGACTTTTTCAGACAGGCGCTCAGATTCCCCTAATCCCCTCTCACTAACTGAACCTTCACAATGAGCAGTTTTACGCTGAGAGGCAGGAAGAGTCTTCTCTCTGCAGATTTGTGCTTCCAGTCAGAGCGGCAGTGAGTCACTGCTGTCTCAATGAGTCGACCTTATGTTACACTATGTACATCAGCACCCATGTTCAGCATACTTGTATGCATATTGGTTGTATATGGATTACATATCATACAGCGGGATAAAACATTCGGTGTGCAGAACCGAAAACTACTCGTGGACTAGCTTGCTGGCAGGCCTGAACTATACATTCATACATTAATGCATATTATGTAGAAGCTCTGATTTAGGACGGATTACTGTTTGATAATGGAAGGCAGCATAAGAGGACAAAATATGGCTATTACTGTGGAATGTAAGGGCGTAGCACAATAAAAATAACCCTCATCTAGACAGATAAAATATCAACATTCACTATTTGGTGATATTTGTACACTTTCTATTGCAGTTAAAGTCACACCACTGAGAGGGGGTGGTTCTCTGTGAGGTTAAATATGTGTTAAAACAGAAGGCTTCCCAAAAATGTCCAGACAAGGAGAAACACAGCCTTTTTGCAGGAAATCTCTTAAAGGGGTAAAACATAAATGCGGTATGGCAGAAAATCAGCTATGACTAGTAGAAAGAAAACCAAAATGTGTGTCCTGACAGTGAAGCAAGTAAAAAATAAAACTTAAACATTTGGAACTGGATGAACCTTTCAGATCTGGTAGGAATGTGACCTCTGGGCTTCCATACCAAAGTTTAAAAAATAAAAACTCAACATCCCAGGAGGAAAATAACCAAAGAGACAGTGTTAAAGGAAAAAAAGGAAAAGATAACAGGAAAGGTATGAGGGCTCGTAAGTGGAAGACATCTTTGTTTGGTCTCCTCAGAGCAGACTGGACACAGTGTGAGGAAGACAGGACAGCCAAGAGATACGGCTCAGACGCCCGAAGACCTGGAAAGAGAGGAGAGGTGGAGAAAGAAGATAAGAAGAGGAAGATAACAAGAGGAAGGGCAAGAGAAAGAAAAGGAACCATCTGATAGAACCAACAGGGCAGCAAGGAAGAAGCAAAGAACATTAAAGATAAAGCAATGAAAGATAATTTTCCTGAAAGATTCATTTTCTGTTTGGTTGAGAAAACAAAAACTGTTTATTATGACATTTTAATGTGACTGGTGATGTAAAGATTTTATTTGGTACAATGCTTTTAAAATTCATTTTTGGGGGGGTAATTTATAAATAGCAAAAAAATTCACTTTCCCATTTATCATGATTTTTTAAATTAAATTACATGATTTATCTTTTTTTATTATCAAGTGTTTTATTTATATTATTTAAAAATATCCCATCACAACTTCCTAGAGCCCAAAGTTAAATCAAATGTCTTTTGTCTGACTGTATTAGTATAATTTCACTTATTATGAAAAACAACAACAATGAAAGTCAGATAATAAAAAACAAAAATAACCAAAAACTTAAGAGTTGTTTTATTATTGAAAGTCTTATGAAATGAGCATTACAAAGCCAACACTGCAGCTATTTTCTAAAAAAAAAAAAAGGCAGCCAGGTTATTGAGTGGACATGCAGTATAAATAACAATTAAACAAAAGTAAATATTCTTGATATGTTTTGTCATGACTTGATTTGTATGAAGGTTTGTGTAGTTTGAATGCTCACTTATGGAAGGTTATTTCAAAATAGCATGGGCTATATGAATGCTGTGCTATGTGGCATTAACATATAAGATATAAGTGTCCCTATACAATTAACGATAGATAAAAAATGTGTGAAAGATGACGTCATGAGAGCAGGTGACAGATAAACACGTGTGTGGGCTTAGAAACATCTTTAAAGTGCTCATCCAATGAAGAAGCAAAGGATTCTTATAAAACGGGTGGCATTACGGTGACACATGGACAGTGATTCAGGATCAGGACTGAAAGGCGGGATCGTACCTTCCTCTTCGGATGTTTCTGGATCCGCAGCAAGGCAGGAACAAGGTGCAGGGTACAGACAAAAAAAAAGAAAGACAAGTGAGGTAGAAAGACAGGTGAGACTGTCAACTTCTGTTTCATGTGTGCAAGAAGAAGCAGAGTGAAAGAAGAACATGCAATGAACCCAAAGCCTTAAAAGCAAAGCATTAAAGAGGCATCTGAAACTTCTTTATGTCTACTAAATGGACTTTGCAACTGCAGGGTCTGTCCAGACACAAAAAATGCTGCCATACAAGGTAAGTCATGCGATTACAGTCGCAGATAAGCATCTTAGTTTCTTAGCATCCTGCAGGCATGCCACAGCAAAGCTAACATGAGGCAAGGCAACTTCAAAAACAAACTGCAGAAAGAAGATCCAGTCGTGCAAAGTGGAACATAGAAAGAGCTTGTTTATCTACTCGAATACATTTATTTGGGATTGAAGATAATCTGCAATGTTAAGCATTGCACTATGATAAAACTGTCCGATTCATGGGGGACAGATTTAAATAAGATATGCACACATGCATTCCTCTTAATTGTCGAAAACTTGTCTGCAAGAATTAACATTTCAATGACTGGTGCCTACATTACCCACAATGCAACCCTACCACAGTCATTTTAGTTAGACGTGTGTGTAAAGCTATAAAAGCAGTTTTTGTCCCAGTTTTGATCATTCCACAGTATGTTTTCAGTTCATAAAAAGTTTATTTTAACACTTTGGGTGGCTAAAATGTCTCATTTGAGTTTAGCAGTTTTATGATTCACCTTCTGCTTTTTACATTGCAGTGACAGGGTTCAAGTATATTTGATCCTTCAGGAGTCGGCTGCTCATCCTGACACCTTGCAAGAAATTCGGCTTAACCAGGATGTGGACAGCCAAAGCACCAAAGTTCGGGATTTAAAACAACAATAAAGCAATGGGTGACGTCACAGTGACTACATCCGCTTCTTTTTCTTCTTCTTTTTTTTTAAGCTTTATATGTTATATTATATGTCAGTCTTCAGCTTTCTGACAAACAATTTAAAACCCAAAGATACACAGCCAATATCACAAAAAAAAGAAGCCAGTGAGTTTTTTTTGCCAAATATTTCAAAGTGGCCAATCATCTCATGCCATGATGTGAATGCAACCAACGAACTTCCCGGCCAGAGTCACTAATGAGGGGTAATAAGCCTTATCATTCACGCCCCCTTCCTCTAGCAGTGCACGCAGATGGGAGCCCATCCACCCCCCGACCATCAGCCTGATTAATAACCCAACCCCCAAACCCCGGCTCCGGTTGTGAGTATGAATCAGACAACGAGCAGAGGAGCATTCAGCAGCGAGCCGCAGCAGGCGTGTGTGTTAGCTGACGGAGGAACACAGCAGGCACACACAGATGGAGACATGCCAGAGCTCTTACTTAAATCCCCAGCCAGTTCCCCCCAGGACTATCGCTGCCACCAGAATTGCACCAGCAACCGAACCTATTATGATATTGGTACCACTGGGACCTGTGGGAGTGAAGGAGTCAACCAGTGAAGGAACAAAAGCATGCAAGAGTGCCAAGTGTCAAAAAATAAACCAAACTCTTTTTTGTTTTTTAATATGCTGCATCACTGGGAACCTTTGAGCATTATATGGTAAATATGTTGAATTGAACAAAACACTGAAAAAAACTTGAAAAAACTATTAGGTTTGATCTGTGATTTGATGCTAGATTTCATTGTGGGGCAAAAGTCTTTCAGTTTCAATAATTTGCACCATTTATTTCTTATTGCACCACCTAGAGAAGCTAGATATCAGAGGAACAGCCCTTTAAAAAATGTACAAAAACAAGTGACTGCAACCAAAAAAAGCCTGCAGTCTGTGAATCAATGTTTCTTTATATTGATTTTTATTTTACAATAACGTACAGCTTTCCCATTTGTAACTGAACTTTGTATATATACATTTTTTCTTTTTATTTATTTTGTGTCTTGTTAAATTCCCTGAACATGCTCTATTTCATATATGTTCCGAACATTTTTTTCACCTCAAGTTTAGATTGCCCTCATAACACCAAACGTGCCACACACATACATTTTTAAAGTTTAATGGAGATTGTAGGATTGTTAGGATCCATCAAACAATGCGCATTACATTTCCCAGCTTCCCAGACACTATTAACTATTTTTTCTTGTAAATATGTGTGTTTTTCTCAGAATGACACCCCTCCTCTGGCTCCTTTTCTTCTTCTTTTTTTTGTAACTACAATAGCCCTAATTCACCATCAAGGTTTTCAGACTTTCATGAGTGTTAAATTATACTTAAATTGTTTTACTTTTGCCTTGTTAAGTAGATTATTGTCCAGAGGAGGAGCCACTCTGACTGCACTGTGTCTGTGTGAAGGGAAACTGCTCAGTGTGGTCACCTCTGTATTTCTCCGGGCCCTCAGGCGGCGTGGGGATGGGGATCGGGTCAAACACGCTACAGTCCTTCCCAGTGTAGTCCGGATCACAGATACACTTCACCTCGTTGCTGCAAGTCTGTGGGACAAAGAGGAGAAACCTGAGTGGATGAATCCAGTATGCCACGATGTGAAGCACCCACAGAAGTTTGCTTCCTCCAGCAGAGCTGAGTCAGCAGAAACGGACTCACCCCGTGGTGGGAGCAGATGCGTGAGGTGGAGGAGCCCGGACAGGTGCTGAGGTTGAAGGTGTTGACGGGGAGGCAGCGGCGCTCCAAGCACATCATGTTGGGCCCACATGGCGTCCCGTCCTCCACATAGCCCATATCCAAGCCGTCATCCAGCACCGCATGGCCGCCCCTGCACATCAAATCATCACTCATTAGTTTTTCACTCGGCTGATTTACAGAACACCATTATCAGTATCGAACTGTCACATTGGGTTCAAGGATGGATTATTTTTCCATCTGTCAAAATAACAAAAGAGGTAGATACCTGCATTTGTTTCATCCTTGAAATGATTGAATTATTGAGAACAGCAGCCTCACCTGCAGTCCAGGTATCTGTTCTGATGGTGGATGGTCAGACTGGTGACCCTGCCTTGCAGCTCACCAAACCTCGGCCTGTCTGTCAGATTTGTGCACAGCAGCAAACCGCACAGGACGTCTCTAAAGTAAAAAACAAAACAACAATTCAATACTGGCAAAAAGAACTACACTCATGGGATTTTAGAAAACCAAAGACGTTACAATGAGATAAGAGAAGTATGTATTAATCCTGGAGGAAGTTCTTGTGCCAGATTACGCCAAAAAAAAATAAAAAATAAAAAATACAACATACATATAAAGTAGAAAACAAAATAAATTTATATATAGATATAACAGAAACCCTACATAAAAATTACAATAAAGGAATAAAAGTAACAATAGCTACTAGAGTTATAAGATATATAATGGTGCTAATGTTCACTCACTGCTTGTTGCACGGCACCCAGCCCTGTCCGCTGGAGTCCGGCCCACAGTTTCCTTTCTCTGTGCCTTCAGAGTTCAGCTTCTCATAGCAGAACCTGTCGGCCGAGTCTGAGGGGAGAAAGAGAGTCGAGTCTTTCATTTTATGTACAAAAAAGGGAATAGCCTACAAAGCTCTACTCAGAAAAACAAAAGATGAGATAATTTTAACCATCAGAGGGCCATGCAACTCAGAGAACTTGAGCCAAATAACCAATGCAAACCTACTGTAGCCCCAAAGAGTCCTGCACTGGCCATCTCTGGTCTTACAGCGACCCCCATAACACCGACCCTGAGGAGGAGGAGGAAGAGGAGGAAGAGGGAAAAATAAATATTTGTCTCAAATGTAAGAGGAAAAGCAACAACCAGATATAATAAACAAAATGCCAATTAAAAAAAAGTTGGGATTCTGTGAAAAAGCTATATAAAAACAGAATGCAATGATTGAGCCTGGAAAGAATAACCTATAGAATCACAAGAACATTTAAAACTATGGAATAATTTTCCATAGTTTTACGTAGAACTTTCTGACTTTGATGCATCATACTTTTATTTACACAGCGTCACAACTTTTGCAATATGACTTTACCTGTCCAGCGTCACACATGTAGCCGTCTAGTTTATGGACGTTATGAGGACACTGCAGAGAGAGGACATAATTAATGAGCAATTATTTAAGCATCTTTAAAAAATAAACACGTGTTTGATGCTTCCGTTACCTGGCTGGAGTCTCCGATGCAGGTCTCAGCGATGTCGCAGTCGTTGACGGCGTCGCGGCACGTCACGCCTCTCAGCTCGTACTGAGAACAGGAAGAGGGAAAGAAGAGAGAGACACGTGTAGGTGAGGAGGAACAGCGCCACTGAAGAGTCACCAGGACTTTAGGAAAACAGCAACAAACTGCTCACCTTGCAGTCCCTGCAGCAGAGCCCGTTGCTGCACATTGCATTGTGGGTAAGGGTGCACTTCTTACAGCAGTTGGCTCCGCTCCGTGCACACTCCTGTCAGAGAGATGTTCAGGGACATAACTGACTAAACTGAGCAAAGACAGACAGACAGGAACCCCTCTGCTGAGCAGTCAGGTTTCCATTTTCCAGCAAATTGTGGGATAAGTTTGTGTGATTTTTATATACTGACAGCCATAATTGTAAACATAAAGAATAGGGATCCTATGTGCAGCTCCAAACTGCTCCACAGATTGGAAGATATCTGACTAGATGTTAATGTGAGTCCCAGATTTCCCAAACAGATTCATGGCTGAATGTGTAATCAAATTATTGGGTTAAAATCCATCATCATCAATCTTTGTGTATTAGAGAGAAGATAAGGAGTTAGCTGATTTAAATGTGCTCACCACTAGGGATCCACAGTCACACTCCTCTCCCACCTCCACAAAACCATTCCCACACTCTGTAGGATCCAACAACTACAGGGGGGAAAGGATATGTAAGTCAAACAACACATATCATCAGGACAGACAATGAAAAATAACAATAAGACCTATTTAACCTTGGCAAATAATAATAATAATAAAAAACAATATTTCAACACAGAAAAAATGATTTGGCTCCTATGTTAGCGCTACAAATAAACAGTAGTTGCTTTGATTATTCATCATATAATTAGAAAAACATGGTGAAGTGAAGCGAGCAACAGAAGAAGACAACAGAAGCCTCAGTGTGATCTGTTCACGTGTTAAACTCCACAGCAGAGCCTCTCTAACGATGGCCGACCGTCCCTCACCTTGGTGGGCTTGTTGAAGAGACAGCTGCCTCCTCCCTGCTGCAGGAACCGCAGGTACTCGTCTATACTGCAGCGAGAGAACTTCCTGGGCAGGTAGTAACTGATTCATACAAAAAAAAAGAGATACAGAAATGGTGGAAAGTTGCAGTATGTGCCAAGGAAGAGCCCAATTGATTTTGGATAGCTGCTAACATTGCAATCATTTGGCCTTGATGAGGGTCTGTGCTCTTCTAGTTTCTTTCTGCGCTACAGATTACTGAGTCATTATTGTAAATTACACAGTGCGTACCCAGTGTCCTCCATGATGCAGCCGAGCCACGGGTCCGGACACCTGCAGTCTCCTGGATACACACACACAAAACAAAAAAAATAATGAGCGACTCTCCACAGGAGGGAGCTGCTAATCCTTTTTATCATAGATTCAACTTTATTGAAGTTCAAAGACAAAATATTCAATGTTCAGACTGAAGGTTTGGTCTCTGTAAATATTCACTCGGAGGTCTGAATATAAAGCATTCTTTTTTATTTACTTTAAACAGTGTCGCAACCTTTTTAGAAGTATGCAAGGAATCGTAAGTCAGCTAAAATATACGAGAATCACAAGAAGAGTTGTAATCTGGTTTGAACATGTGTAATTTGCTGGGCTGCCAAAACCGCTAAAAAGGTAAAGGTATATAAGTAACTTACAATAAAAGTTACTTACATCCAAATTTTTATACATTCACATTTCTATATACTTTATATATACTTGACTTTTCAAGTGACAAGCTGTTATAACACTGAGACAGCATTCTAACACACTGAAAAAAAAAAAAAAAAGCCACTTAATTTTCATCATGATCACATTTTTATTAGTGGCTGTGTTCTCTTTTTTTGCAACCTGCATGCAAACACATTTTTGTAATCAAATATTATAGGTATATTTTAGTCATAAGTGAGTCAGGAGACAGTCAAACTCTAAATACTCTAATATAATCTGTTAACCAAATATTGCAGTAAGGTAAGATAGCAAAAAAAGGAAAGAAATACAGTTTCAGATAGTTTGTAGTTTGTACTGCAAATCACCTTTTAGCATCTCTGTGTGTGAAACATGTTGAGAGAGGTTGTCCTCCCATTAAAAACTAATGAACTGTAAATAAAAGCTAGTCTCACCTGCAGCCAGCCGCTCTTTGTTCCTCAGCATGCCGATGTTCTGGCCCAGACTCTGACTCAGTGTGATGGCCATGGGGCCCACGCTGCCAAACTGAGGACAGGCACATAAATCAAGTTAATGGCATCAGCTCGAGTCGAGTCAAGAAAATGTTCTCCACTCTTGAGAAACAGTCATTACTTGGATAAATACACCATTTTTATGATGTTTTTTCTGGACAAACAACTCGATTTGTAGCCTCTCAATCATCATCATCTCACCTCGTTGATGCCTCCGCCCCGGGTGATGGAGCAGATGCCCCCGATGTATGCCGCCTCGCTGCGGCTGCTCATGAACGTCCTCCCACTGCAGGAGAAACAGAGAGGCCGCTGTAAGAATAGACACGGGAGGAGGAGGAGGAAGGAGAAGAAGAAGAAGGAGAAGAAGGCGTAGAAAACACCAACGACACCAACGACTAAAATCAGGAGCTGAACCCACGAGAAGAGGTGAACGGCGTCACAGCGCTCCTTGATGCTCTCCTTCCTGTACTTCATGAAGTCACGCAGGGTGAGCAAGGCGTCGTCGCCCACTGAGACCTTGTTTTCAGCAGACCAGGTTTCCATGGCCACCAGCACGATGCGAGTGTTGAGCTGCTCCTTGTAGATCTGGAAACATGAGAAAAGTCATATTTGATCCTGTTGCCAGCTATTTGGAATCATCCCTCAAACTATTTTCTGGATTTATTTTATTTTACTTATTTATTTCTGGATAATCTGATAGCAACAGATTACAAAAAGACAAAACAATTAACAGATGCTAATTAAAAAAGAAAACTGAAAACACACTTATAATTAATTTCTTTGGTTCCCATTTTAAGAAATAAATTTAAGTTCTGAGGTAACATAAAAATCCTAAACTTATTACTTTTTATACATGGTAAAGTTAAAAAATATATATTAAAAAAATCAGATCTGAAGGTGTGAAGTGAGAGTTTTATTATTATTATTATTATTATTATTATTATTATTATTATTATTATTATTATTAATAATAATAATAATAACAGTAGGATTTAAATGTTGAGTAACTATACCTACTACTACATGCAAAAAAAAAGAAATCAGATCTCACGCTAAAATTAATGTGACATGTATTAATGCAACTTTTCATTAATGAAATGTATATAAAAATGGTATAAACATTAAAGTGGACTTTATTTATACTCACTTGATTTTATGCATAACATGTTCATTTATTTAGACATTTATAAACATTTAAAAATATTTAACTATTAAAATCATTCATATTTAAAGACCCTATTAAACTCTGATGAGGATGCAAAAAAGATAGAAAATATTTGGCATTTATAGGACAGTTAAAAATAAAATCAGACAGTAAAATTGTTTGTTGGCATTTTGTGAATAGGAGATGGC
>JAOWBC010000617.1:8391850-8404072 GCA_028566105.1 Hypoplectrus providencianus
TAAACTGGGATACTTTTAGAAACATTTCAGCTGGGATCTTCCTCAAACTAAAATCAGAGACTTTTTCTGCGAATCCCTCAGCAGGTGGACGTGCAGAATGTGGCTGCTTGTCCATCTGTCAATGTCTCAGATCTCAGAGAATCTATTCATGTAAACTACCTACATAATTTAATATATTCAGTTTTCATAGGAAGCAGGTAGATTGTATTATTATTGATGTATTATTTGTATTAACTGATGAAGTATTTTATGATGAGATTTTTGAGGCTGTAATTACTTTTTAGTCAAGATTTGAGATAAAAATAAACATGATCAGTTTAAAGTGAGTGTGTTTAGACCTTCTTTTAATTAAATCTCCTAACAGTAAATTAAATAGTTAAGATGAGCCATATACCTTTACAAAATTAAAACACTGCTTACATATATGCTTAAACAAAAATTATACTTTTGTATTTTTTACATGACTGAACTTAATGCATGTAAACAAATACATAATTATAGCATAAATATCCGCATTTTAGACCAAAATGAGGCCGTTCTCGCTGCTTATGTTGCTAATAATTAGGTTCATGTTTAGACATAGTCTAACAAGTAAACTTTTACATTAAAAATGCAACATCACTTTAACATTCAGGTACAAGTTCAAGCAATGGAAGCACACAGCCTGACAATTAACTAAAAATAATAACCACTTTAATGTGAGTCCCGGTGTTTTCACAGAGCTTATTTAGATTCAGTGCCAGTCCATCTGTTGAGGAAGAAAAGGACTTTAATCATTCATACTGAATAGTGAGGCAGCCCACACCACTTAGTCCGGGGCAGGATAATAAATAAATAAAAGGTAGGATTACAAGGCTAAATGGAGGAAATCAAATTGCCTAACACAGCAGACACACGCTGACTGTGAGTGTGCTTTTCAGAGGGGATGAGATCCTGGCCACTCACACACACACAGAAACCATGTTGTATAAGAAATCAAGAGCTGAATTTGATGCATCATCAGTGCGCCGAGAAGCAAGTGACTTGAGGAATGATGTAAGAAACTGCTAGCATGCACAAATAAACAGCTCTGCCATGGAGGGACAGGGATTAAATGTGACAAACTGAATTAGGAAAGACTGAGTTTACTCGACGTCTGGGCTTCGACTCAGCAAGGTTTGAGCTGAGGTATGAAACTAAAGGAGCTAATGTAAAGTGAAAGGAAGACAAGAAGGAACAAAGTATTGAGAAATGGAGAATTGAGAGATCATAAAAAAAAATTGCACTTTAAGGCAAAGGGGCTCTTCATAGTGAACAGAAGGACTATTTTTATACTTTGTATTAAAAATGCAAAATGTATGGTTTGTCATTTAAATATGTGGAAAAGCTCCAAAGAAAATGGTAGTAATATTTTCAGTGTTTTTTGTGAGTTGATCTCATATCACGTCATGATGAAACCTATGATTTACTCCTTTAATAAATAAAACTAAGTGGAAAATTATGTATTTTTTACAATTGCAATATATGACAGAGTCTGTTGGTACTATTGCAGAAGAAAAACACACAACAAGGGAATTTCACACATAAAACATAAGAAATCAAAGCAGCAAGCTTTCAGCAGGACAGATGCATAAAACAGCTCCCATCCATCGCAGCCCTTCCTCATCAATTCAATCCCCCTTTTAGTCGCGCGTCATTGAGATTCAATCTGAACGAGCCGGTCACCAGCTCAGTGCAATAGCACAGATCCACAGGGACCAATAAAAGAAGTGGCACACAAAGACAGCAGGAATTTATTGGCATGCCAATAAAACCAAATAAATCAAGATGGAGATGGTGGAGGAGGAGGACGGGACTCTCAGCAGAAAATAAACAGCCACATCAGCAATTTGTGCATTTCAACTGTGAAATTTCTCCACATGTAGGCATTTGCATGTCTGAATATTTTCAGGTATTAACATTAAGTTTAAAATGGCAGCCCATACATTAAAATATGGTTAATAATGATTATTGACATCTGCATATGTTGGACAGAAACCAAATCTGCCAAATTTAAGTCAAACAGAAACAACTATTCATCCTGACAGATACGAACAAACAGCCATTCAGACATAATAATTACTTAAATTTAACATAAAAAAAGACAATGACCGCTCATGTAGTTCTGTTTATTTTTAAAACACTAAATACTCAGTGTCTAAAACGTGTTATATATATAAACCAGCTTATCTTGCCAATGTGCTTCAGAAGTGCATCAGAAATAACACTTTTAGTACAATCATGTGTACATAAATTGTGACAAAATAGAGTTTACTTCCGTGTTTTCCACTGTGATTATTTGCAGATTTGGAAGTAAGGCAATCAAAACATTATTAGAATTTATCTTTGGAATAATAAAATCCCTCAGGTTCTAACTTTCTAAACATTTGAATTATTTCTGATGCTTATAAGTTTTACAGAACATATAATGAGAAATTAAAGTGCATTTATTGCTAATCTTTGCTTAATTTGAACATGAGCAAACAACCTCAATAATTGTTTTATTTATATAATGTTATCAGATTGCAAGGGCAGAGATCGGGTTTAGTTGGTTCTGGAAATGGACGTGATTTGAATTCCCCTCACGACAAAATAGACCCATGCTGCTGACTGCTGGTACCCATGGCAACCATCTACTGATTGGTCAGGTGGTCGTTGGCAGAGACAAAGAGAGCGAGAGAGAGAGAGAGAGAGAGAGAGAGAGAGAGAGACAGAGAGAGAGACAGAGAGAGAAAGGGACAGAAAGAGAAAGAGAGAGAGAGAGAGACGGAGACGGAGATAAAAGCAGAGGATGCAGACAGAGAGAGGCGGCCTCCCAGATGTTCTTGTGGCCGAGTAAACAAACTCGACTGTAACGTTATTACAGAGCAGTTTGCTCAAATTCATAATGCACAGCACAAAGGACATCAGCAACAATTTCAATTATCAGTCCATGTGCAGCAGCAGCAGCTGTTTTTGGATGCCAAAGATCCACCATGATACGCGGATCTATGGGTGAAAAAACATGAGCCAACATTCAGCTAGGTAAAAAAAAATCTCCTCATTCTCTCTATGTTCAAAAACATTCGCCATTTGTAAGCATGTCTAGATAAAGAAAAAAAAAAGATAAATAATCACAGCTGCTTGCGGGTATTGATTCTGTTTAAAATCACCCAGGGGGATACACCCATTGGAAACAATGCACATGGAACATAAAATCTACACTGTTGTAGGTATTGGCACAAAATCAATTTCTATAAAATTGGCTGTGATAGAAAGTGGCTGACTGACTGCTATTATATTCTGGTGAAAATGAGGATGCCAATAATTGTTAAATGCTTTTTAAAGAAGGAGATTACAATTTCCAGATTCCAGAAAAAGAAAACTCCCTCTAGTGGTGGACTTTATCGCCGGTTGTCACTAGAAATAAGGATATCTGTGAGCACCTGCTTACTTTTTAAAGGAAATGTCAAATTTTTCCACCTGGATCTACTTCACAGTGTTATTCTGGACTATATAACTAAGTGGAAAACAATATTTGAAATTGCACACACGACAGCATGTCACTTTCTCCATCTGTACATAATGTTCAGAAACTTATAATCAGAGCATATCAGTGGAAAAAATCAAGCATGTTTCATTTGCCCTTGCAGCTTGATTTGTAGTTGCCAAAAAAATCTCCCATTAATCAAATGAAAAACATGATAAATAGGGTTGAAAAATACTGAAGGTCCCCTTTGAGTGAATCCAGCAAAGAATTAGAAAGGAAGCAACAACAGCTTTATTGTTTCCTTGTCGAGAGTGAGATGGATTTTATTACTTTCGTACAGCACCAGGCTGGTTATTTTTGCCCCGTTTCCAGCTGCTAGCTTTAGCTTCATATCTACTCTGCAGACATCAAAAGTGGTAACTCAGTCTTCTCATCTGACTCTCAGAAAGAAAGAGCATTCCCCCAAATGTCAATGCATAACATAGCCTTACCATATTCTGTGAAAGCTGCCCATTATCATCATAGTGGCGCTCCACATAGTCTGTAGACAGGAGGTTGCTGCAGAGATGAGGCAGGAAAAAAAAGCAGAAGAGCGATAAAAAGTCTAACATTTAGTTTCAACCTGAATTTAATAATGTTTGAGAGGGAAGATTGCAACACTGTGCGACTGTTAGAAGCCATTAAGGGCCATTATTCTGGTGTGCTATTTAACACAATGACTAGATCCACAAATGGCTGATTCATAAGGAAAACTAAAATGTGTGAAGGTTAATTTATTCTAAGTGTTTGAAAAGTATCGCAAAGTGCAGTACATTAGAGCAAAACGTATAAAGTGAGCGGAGAGGGAGTGGAGGTATGCATTTAGCCTGCAGCCAGGCCGTGCAATGCCAACACACAGGACGTACAGTACAGAACTGCAGGTGGGCGGGAGCAGCAGAAGAAGATAGGCAGTAAGTGTGTGCATGCGAGTGCAGTCTTGTCAGTGACTAACTGCTGTAA
Source organism: Hypoplectrus providencianus (assembly GCA_028566105.1). Lineage (NCBI taxonomy): Eukaryota > Metazoa > Chordata > Actinopteri > Perciformes > Serranidae > Hypoplectrus > Hypoplectrus providencianus. The sequence continues at coordinate 8,396,337 of JAOWBC010000617.1, forward strand.
ACAAACCATTAAACATTGCTCTGTGCCTCTGTGGTGTGGATGTGTGGATGCTCTGCAGGCATGCGGTGACTTACTGGTTGAGTTCCAGGTCAAGGATGAAGGACGAGCCGAAGGCCTCCACCAAGAAGCTGCTCTGAGCCAGATGGACGGGCTGCAGAGGAGACAGAGGGAGCAGAGGAGTAAAAAAAAGAATGAAGCTGAGATTTGAGATTTACATTTCAATTTAGACAGATACTGATGTAAGAAGCAACTAAAGCTCATGGTAGTTACAGTTTAGCCGCTTTAGTACACTTCAACTTAATCATTAGATCCAGCATTAAATGGTGAAATTTAAATAGGAACATCTACTTAAGTACTTTACTTAGTAAGTACAGCTACTTGAATATTCCCAATATATGTAACTTCATACTTCTACTTCACAACCATCTTAGGCAAATATTGTTCTTTATCCTTCACCGCATTTAGCTGCCAGTTTTACTACTTTGCAGGTAAACATTAACATTAAAAAGAGATTATACATATCAATTATAATATAATTATTATAAATAATAATGGAATCTCCCCTCTGGGATGAATAAAGTATGACTGATTGAAATTAAATCTCATAGCTGTATATTAAATACATAAATGAGCCCCATCTTGAGAAAATTTAAAGACTGCTTACATAAATTCATTTTCTACTAATGATCCAATAATGTATCTGGGATATATAAAACATTGCTCTATGTGAGTCCATTCTGTATAAAAGAAGTCGTAAGTAGTAAAACGACAATAAGGAAAACATCTACATTTCTCTAAGTCAAGGTCATGCAATCATTTTTATGTTTCGGTTCTAGTTGATTGACTCACTGCTCTGCAAAGAATGCAGGCAGTCCGTCCACTGGTGGGGAAACAAATGTAAAAAAAAAACGTATTTTTAATTTGATTTGAACGAAAAATAACAAAAGGATGCTGGAAAGGCAAGGAGATTTATGGATGTTCCATATGAAATCATTAAAGTGTGCATAAAGCCCAAAACAGCCGAGCCGTGGATAATAAAGGGGCGTCTCTTCCAGTGAGCTCTCCCTGAAGGCGAAGCAGCTCCATCCATCCCCGAGGCTTTCAGGATAAAACTGGGTGTTGGGGCTCTTCAGCTCCGTCTAACCTTGCTCCAAGGTGAAGCTCATCCACATTATGAGACGTAGCTCAGCGGTGGCCCCATCAGGGCTTACTGGCCGAGCAGGTCTCATTAGTATTGCCATGCACTCTCAGCAAACCACTTAGTATCAATCTGAACCTCCACTGGGTCCATATACTGTACAATAAAAAGCCCACAATGGTGCCTGGGAGCAGAGATAAGAAAGCTGCATCAGCTGGAGATTTATGTCCTTTCTTTTTTTAATATACTGTATTTTTCAATATTGTTTTAGCATACAATCCCATTCTTTCAACAATGACATCAATACAGTATCACTCAGCACAAAACACTGAATTATGTAGTTGATACGTAAATAGAATGCCAATAACCTTTCTTTTCCACTTGACTCAAAATATAAATCCAAAATATTGGATTTTTCTCAATTATGAATATAAGCTATTGGTATAATGCTAGCATTAAAAGGTCTGATAATCCGTTTTTTTTTTTTTTTTTTACTTTACTAAAACAGTTATTGTAAAAACATAAACCATATGCAACAAGAAACCATATTTTTCTAAAAGGTCGTGTTTATGCTGTCAGTATTCTTGACAGGTAGAGTACAGTTTCCTCCTCCTGGAAATGAGAATCACGAGAGAGGCCAGGTGAGTCAGGTGAAGATTAGATTTGGTTTCCCCAGTTTCCAGTGACACCTTTCACTTTACGCACAGTGATTTGATCTTTTGCTTATATTAAAATATTTATTAAAGCAGCTTAAAAGTTACGTTCTTGACCCATTTTCGTTGGCTGCATCTATGGCAGCACATTGGAACTGCAGGTGTTTCGGGGTCTCAATTTCACTTTCAGTTGTTTGGTTTAAGTTAAACTACTGACATTTTGAAAAGCATTTTTTTGGAAACAAAACAAAAAAATAAATTTCTCCACATATCCATTGATTAATACTGTAATTTTACCTGTCGAGTCAGTGTTTATTGTACATATTGTTTGTAATTTAATTTTTTTAATGTATGTATTATTTTATTTTTCTTATTGTCTATAGTTTAAATTATTTTGATACGCCTTGCTAAATTTGCTTGTTTGTATTAATTGTTATTCCATTATTGCTTCTTTTTATATTTGCTTGACACTTGCAACTGTAACACTGAAATTTATTCCCTGTTGTTGGACTAATAAAATAATACCTCATTTTATCTTATATACCATTTAATTGTTATAGTGTTCCTTTATCAAATTAACATAAATAAATGATCCATTTGCTTTTAAATGTGTAGTTTAGAGCTGGTAGAAAGATTCCAAATGCTCATTCTATCTGCATCTAAATTCACTTTCTGCAGCGTGGCAGCACTCTCCCTGGAAAACAACAAGCACATGTCCTCCAGAGCGCTCCTCCAGTCCAGAGAGGAGAGGTCACGAGACGACACGCTGCCCACAGAGGCTAGCTGAAGGTCAGACCCGTGTCATATCCACTGACAGGCCTGCAGCTGACTGACAGACAGTGTTTATAGTGAGGGTAACGAGAGAGGGCAGGTAGAGGTGTGAAATATAATCTAATGGTCTGGAGAGGAGGAGGCAGCTAGAGGAGGGGGTGGTGGCTTCAGTTTGTTTCTGTCCTGTTGTGGCCGGGGCAAACTGGCCATCATGTGGGGGTGAATGACACACAGGAGATAAACAGGGTGAATCGGGTCCTGGCAGGACGCTGCTAGCAGAGAGTTCATGAAACAATGTTCTGTTTCCCCTTTCCATTGTAATATTTGAAGATATTGACAGGATGATATTGACATTTTTTCCAGCATGACTAGAAGGATGTAAAAAGGTGCATCTCAACAGCTTTATCCTTAATCCTACATGATTAAAATGCATAAAATGTGTAAACAGATTCAAAGTTTTAACTTGTTACAGCTATGAAGGTTGACTTTCAATCAAACATGGATTTGGGATTGCCTTGTTCACAATTTGACAGCAGAGGCTTAGATTTAGGGGAATGGAGTGGGTTGTGTCAGTGTGGGACCTCAAAAGCAATACAATCATATTTAAACTATAGTGCATAATTTAAGATGGAAGTAGCATGACATTTATATCAGAAAACAATGCAGAAAAGGAACATTTGTTTCACCAATTTCACCAAAATTATACAAGCTAAACGCCCATTAACGCACTGATAACTAATTTCTAAACAATGTCATCTATGGATGTGAAAGCAAATCACAGGTACTGACAGAACTCACCTGAGCCCCGGCTGTGTCGTTCTTGACCCGGGTGTCCAGGCGGCTGTGGAGCAGCTCCTCCTCGGAGTGGATCTGTTGCAGGAGCCGCTTGGGCTGCACGACCTCTTCTGCAGGCGGCAGCTTTCCCTCCACGCTCACCCATTCCCTCAACCCTGCAGAGGACGACAGCAGGGTGAGTGCACAAGCAGGGTGGAAGAGAAGCCAGGGAGAAAATGTGATTTTAATAATAATAAATGTCTTTATTTCTGCAGGATTCAACAGCTGATGTAGAGCTGCTTGCCGACAGCCATGCAACAATTACACGGCGCCTGTTGTTAGATATGGTGCAGTGACTAACAGAACACATTCGGTTTTTTTTTTTTTATTTTTATCACCGATGTAAATTAAAAGATATTGTGGAATAAAAGCATCCGAGGGTCTTACCTGTCACGGCGCACCGTGCACACACTGCAGCGAACAGCAGGCATCTCACAGCGAGCATGGTGCTCACATAGTCCCAGGGATTTCCTCGGTGCAGCGCCGTTAAATGAAGTGATCGGAGCTGTGCGCGGGGCTGCAGTAGGACTGGTGTTGACACTGAAGACAAACAGAACAGCGGGGTTCCTCTGAACGCGGCGCCCGCATTTCTCACCCTCCCCTTCCCGCCTGTAGCGAGTTAAAAGCCCCCTGATGAGGCTCCGCTGCTCGGCTCCAGCAGCATGGTGTGTGTCGGTGTCACAGAGCTCCGCAGCGAGATCTCTCTCTCTCACACACACACACACACACACAAACACACACACGGCCTAAAGATACTGGGCTTGATTGAAGCAATGAGGCTGCGCGAGGAGCCGTAGAAACAAGGAACACGTGGGGCTTGACGGGCCCACCCACGCTATTTGATGGGTCCAAAACTCAGGTCCACGGACCCAAGGGTGAGAGAAAAGAATCAACTATGACTCACCGGCATGACACATTTTTGAATGCCACTCTAAATTTTAATCTGCGTTTATTTATTTATTTTTTAAAGATCATATAAGAACCCGGATCAAAAATATGTCATCATTAAGGTTGCCCTCGTGCATTTTTCCCCTCATATGCACATGTTAATCAGGCATAAGTCATTCAATGAGAAATAAAACATGCAGGAAAAAAAATCATATCTCACAACGTAAATTTCATTCTGAAAAAAGATTTTATGCTTTTTTAAAATACAGGAAAAAAATGTGAAACTTCCGATAATAATCTTATTTATTCTGATTATTTTTTTCTCTCGTTCTCTATAGAAACCTGCAATGTCAACATTTTAGTTTTTTGTGTTTTAGCTGTCATTAGCCAAGAAGTCCTTTATAATAAAGGAGTTTTATTGTTTCCTTCCTTGTTCATATATTTTCTTAATTTTTGGAGTGTCTGGATTGCTTTCCTGGATGATGCGTACTACCATAATTGGTTATATTACAACTGGAAAACCCTTTAAAAGGATGCTGTGCTAAAATGTAATTAAGAACATTTAGTACTGTCCTTTAGTGTAAAGTTATACTCGAGTATTTTCATTTTCTGTTACTTTTCACCTCTACTCCACTAGATCTTATAAGGCGAATAATATTCTTTTCTTCCACTGCGTGTATTAAATACCTTCAGTTAATTTACTGATTTGGATAATTAATACAAAATATAAATTAATATATTATGATGCATTATTAAAGACTAAACTACTCCACCATATATAAAGTAATTAAAATAAGCCCCACCTTTACCAGCTGCAACATTAAAGTGATAAACACATTAATGCATCAATAATTTAGTGCTATGAAATAGACATTAGTTGGACATGTACCGTTCTGCATAATGATTACTTTTACTTTTGAAACTTTTGCACTTTTACCTCGTAAAAACTTAAAATCAAGACTTTTTATCCAGTTTTTCTACAGTCATATTGATACTTTTGACCTGGAAATTGCAGACTCATAAGATAAGTCCTTTTACTTTTCCAACAGAGACTACATAGCAACCAAAAAGGCTTTTAAAAGTTAAAGGGAAGGATTGTTTTCTTGTCTTTGGTGACAAAGTGGTTTCGGGCGGGCCCATCCGTATAAAGGCTCCTTTCATTCCAACATATCTGGTGAGTTGGAGGTTACATAACAAGTACTTGAAGATGAGATATCAAATATTGTTGGTGTCAGCTGGAAGCTGGTCTGATGAGCCAAACAGGACACATCGACCCACTGCTGCCCTTGCCTCATCCTGCCCTCCCCATCCAGCTCTCATATAGCCTACAAGCAGAGTCAGCATTTATTGAGACAATGGGAAAAATTACCCTCGGCGTACCGGTAAAATTTCTTAAAGAAAAACTTCACCAGCAAAGTTACACTATGTGTATCAATTTCTCTCCCTGCTGCTCTTGAAAGAAAAAAAAAAGAACTTTTCTCCACCATGAATGAAAGATCAGAAGACCAGAAGAGAATCAGACTTTCTATTTAAAAACCCCTGAAATTGAAATGAATCGATGAAAAACTGACAGTCAGATCATATGAAAAATAGAAACAGAAAAAATAGTTTTTTTTCCCAATGTGGGACAGTCTGTTCAATGTAAGGTAACACGGGGCAATTCATTGATATTCAAACTGTAATATTTTTGGTATAGAATTTCTTAAACGTTGCTGTATCTGAACAACTTTTTCTGAACTATGGAGCAGGTAACGTTGATGGATAAAAACATTTATTTAAAAACAGCGCACAATAATTGACATCACATTCACCCTCGGGATCTGCTCATGTTCCAGACAGTTCAATGAAGTCTGACGTCTATTTACAGCATATATTGTGCTTCTATTCAATGGAAGGTGCGATTTTCAGCCAACATGGGGTTTTGAGATTTGTCTATAATGATGAGTCTTTAATGGTAGGTGACCTTACACTTATAAAAACTGACAAGCGTAGTGGATAAAACCCCACTGTTGCTGCAGCACACTACTGTGAAGCAGCTGCCTCTCTGTGACAAAGCGAGTCCTTTGGCCGACCTTCAAAAGGCAGAAAAGGCCATTGGACATTAATCGGACAGATTTCTGTCTCACAGGTTGTGCGAGTCCTCCACTCGACCAACGCCTCATCAACACCGGCGCGAGTGGGATCGGATCCAGGCGCAGCACTTACAGTAATTGAGTAATGCCCCCTTCAGAAAAGCCTCATTAAATTCTCAATACCACCATGTGTTCCCGGACATAGCTGCTGAAAGGCTGCAGTCAGCACGACATACAGAATATTGCTGAGAGTTTTTGTGCGGGGAGGACAAGGGGTTAAGAGGAAAAATGATAATGGGCACTTCAAATTCGCTAAGTAACATCAATTGCAACAAAAAAATAAAAGGATAAAAATCTGCACCTGTACATGTACATATAACATTCGAATTTCCACTAAGTTTTTAAATATTTATTCAGTGTATGCTTCATTTCATTTTGACTTATTTTCTTGTGCCTAAGTATTCGCAGCTGCCAGAGTCAAAGACTCATAATCCACTTCCAGGTAGTGAAGAAAAGCGAAGAAAATAAGCATCAGTGCTGGACCTCAACAATCTGCACCACAGTCCTAGAAAACACTGAGGGGTCCTTGTCTTCCCCACACAGTGAGGTCACAGGGTTCGTCGGCTGAAGGACAGTGTGCAGACGTGACTCGTAGCTTGTGTTGTGCATCCAGTTGCACGGCATGTGGAGGAGCTCCTGGTTGAGCTCAAAGTTCTGCTCAGCGGGCAACAGAGGAGCAGCAGAGTTCTGTCCCAGCCCTGACAGCAGCCCACAGTCCCAGTCTGAGTCTGATGATGAATGAGAAAGCGCGTCCAAGTCTGGGATGAGGGCTGACTCGATGCACACTGAGGTAGAGTGGGATAGTGACCGTTGGGAGTCTTGACTTGAAAGTGCACTGTGAGATTTAAAATTGAGGAACTGACCACAAGTCTTTGCTTTTAAAGAGTGCTGCTGAGATGGCTGTTCATCAACTGAAGTGCCACCATGAGCTAAAATGTTCATTTGATTTGGTGCTGGAGTGAGAGTCTGTACAGCGGGAACACAAAACGTAGTAAAAGTCTGCTTTGAACCAAGCGTTTCCAGAGTAGAAACTGATGAAGAGAGCTCTAGGTTAGGACAAGACTGTATTATCTGACAAGAGAGCTTATCACGTAGAGAGCAGTCTTCAGGTTTTGCTATAATGGTACTTTCTGGTATGTCAGATTGCCCATTGTAGCCAAAATCAGATGTAATCCTTTTTCTTTTCCCCCGGTTGTGATGAGGGCTGGCTGATCTGGATCGTTTTTTGGGGTTTGGTGCAGTAGCGGTCTGTTGAGAGAGGGAACAAGATCTACCCAACAACAGCGTGGCACACTCCAAACCACTGGTGGAACACGTGAG
>JAOWBC010000617.1:8442460-8455375 GCA_028566105.1 Hypoplectrus providencianus
ATATTGTGTCATGTCTGAAAAATAAACCTTTACAATGACAAATCATAAATAAATTATTTTCAATTATTTTCAGAATAAAGGAGCACTTGATAATTTTCTGCTCATGGCTGATTTTATAGGAATGGTGAGGAATTGCAGCTCTCTCATTGTGTAATTTTTGTTGTTCACTGTGCATGTGTGTGTGTGTGTGTGTGCGTCTCCTACCTGCTGCCATGTGGATGAGCACGCTCTTGCCCGGCCTCAGGTTGGCCATGTCAAACAGCATCATGTAGGCAGTCAGGTAGTTGATGGGCAGAGCAGCACCCTCTTCGAAGCTCATCTGCTCGGGCATGGGGAAGGTACGGTCGGCGGACACAACCAACACTTCCTGCCAAACGCCGCTGCGGGCCAACACGATGACTCGATCGCCCACCTGAGGGCGGAGAGAGGAAGCGAGGGACGTTAGAGAGAAAGTTACTGAGGGGATCTTGGCAGTCACGGTGTAGGTTCACAAAGAGTTGGGAAGTTTCCACGGGAAGTAAGACTCCAGAAGAGCAGCACAATATTAGACCATATACTAGAGAAACTATTTAGGGGGATAAACACACATAAGAAATCTGGAAAAAGTTTCATGTCATGCTTTGGTGAAAAGTATGAACTGTACAGATAATTGCCCAACATACCATAAAAGCAGATCTCCCCTAAATTTCCATTTTCTTCCTGTTATTTCCTGTCAACTCCAATGGAAAGTACTTCTGAAGAATATTCCCTGAGTCTATCTTTTAACTGAGTTTTATTGATCCATCCATCTATTTTATTTTACTCAATTTTATTTAACCTTGTTTTTATCATTTTTTTTATTACTGTTACCATTTAATAATTATTAGTATTTATTAATTTCATGTTTATTTTATTTATTTTTAATTTTTCTTTATTTCTTTATCTTTATCTTTTATATCTTTATCTTCTTTATTTATATAATTTTATCTGGCGTTTCCTCACTGTATATGCATGAGATTTGAGAAAGTGTTTCCTCAGGTCAGTTCTGTTGTTTATACCTTTACGAAACAACAATTTATTCATTGCTTGCCTCGGTGGTGAGTAGGGTGTGTGTGGTAATGGAGAGAGGGAGGGACACTTTTGTGTTACATATAATTGTATGAAAAGTGCTACATAAATAAAGTTGATTGGTTGATGGAAGACAGATGAGAACATGAGAAGTAACCCCTCCTCCAGGACCTGAGCTTCTCGCGTCACCACCACTTTGCTCTCGTCTTCGGTGCAGCCAAATGCCAAATTGAGGTCAAGCAGGCAGGAAATCATCTGATGTATCTTTGCTGCTGAACGACACGAGGGCAAGTCGTTACATTGTCACTGTGTTGTGCTAGCACACATTTCCATCCTCACATGAGAATAATGTGATATTTAGCCAGTAACAGAGACATTAGAAGTCAGCCCAAATAACACCAGAAGAATATTTTGAAGGTAACAAGTGGGAGTTTTTCGTAATGAACAAAATCTCATTTATGTTGGATTTTGTAAGGAAGAAAATTAAAAAACAGGTTATTATTCAATTTCATCATCCTTTAAAAAACAACTGAGAATGAAGAAGAAAAAGAAAATCCTCTTTGGAAGAAGTAAAAGTTTATTTTCCTTTAACAGACTATCCACGACAGTATATGGAGATGCCGCTACCCAGTTATTCATTCACCTAAATGTCTTTCTTTTTCAAACAAAAAGTCCAGATTTAACATAAAAAGCATGATCAATTAATAGTGCTTATGCATTTTATATTAAACTTAAAAAAAATACATAAATAAATAAATTTGACTGACTGATCTTTCCAGATCAGCATTCATAAAGTGCAGGCATGTTACAGGGTCAATAATTGCCTGAAAATGTATAAATGTAAATGTTTTTACATAATGGAAGTGAATGTGAGGAGAATATCTGCATTTGTCCATGTGACCACCTGTTTACCTTTTCTTTCTCTTTACATACTGTATGAGCTTAGTACTTTTTTTAATCTTACTTATCTTTTAACTAAAATGTTCTCTGACAAATTTTTCTTATTCCTTTTAATCTTATTCTATACAGTAATATTCCACCTTGCTTTTTATGTAAAATACACTGAAATTTGCCATGTGTACACATGCTATATAAATATTTGCTATTTCTAAACTTGCTATTACCACCTCCTGAGACCTCGTGACCGGCTCAAAACATCCTGTTTAAAACCTGCCGCATGAACCTGAACTGCTTCTGTTCAATAAGACTCAGTCAAAGGGGCTGATGGGAAATGTTGTCCCTGCTTTGAGTCCTCCTTTCCTCCTCAGGGACATGCTGTTATAAAACTATCACTGTTGTTGCGAATCTTGCCAAAAAAGTGAAGGGCTCAGGAAAGAAGTCTGATTGTGAACGGAGCACAGTTTCCTGTTAAAACAGCCTCACAAGCGCTGAGCCACACACACATCCTGCTGCACACCAACCCATCACAATAGACAGATGACACAACCACACAAATATTTACACACACACGCACAAACAACGAAAACACTCGCACACAATCACACATGCCTGTTGTTGTGCGATAACTAGAACAGCAACAGTTTTTAGGCTTTAACTTCCACCTCAGATGACTCAGATGCTCCTTTTTTCGGGAGGCTGATAAAATTTCTCAACTTTGCTCTTATGAAACACTTTCAAACACATGCTGGGTGACCTAAAAAACGCATGATAGTCAATTTAAAAAGGGCTGAGCTCAGTTCCTGGAACACTGACATGAACTGAGGTAACTTAAGTGGTGTTTGCAGTGGGACAGTTTGTGTGGAAACCTGCTGTTTATTTGAGTCAGTTACTACCAAACATCTGATAGAACACTTTTACTGCTGTTTATATCAATGCATGAAAGTATAAACACAGTGTGAAGCATGCCACTTCTTACTGCCTCTTTTATGCACAAGATGTAACCAGTGTTCAGATCGCTTACTTAAGTAAAAGTACTAAAAACACACTGCAGAATGACTCCACGACAAATAGAAAGTCCTGCTTTCAAAACTTACTTCAGTTAAAGCACAAAAGCATCATAAAGAATTAGAAGTAAAAGTACGCTCTTGCAAAAAGGCTCAGTTCGTATTGTTATATATACTGTATTCTAAATAGGTATATTATTTGATTATTTCTATTAATGCATTTATGTGCACAGTGTTTGAATTTATGAGGTTATGAGGTTTAATTAAAAAAAAAAAAAAAAAAGTCTAACCACTTTAAATTTATCATGTTTTTATGTTCCCTCTCGACCTGTAAAGTAACAAAAGCTTGCAGCTAAATGTAAAAGAGTAAAAAGTACAATATTTGTCTCTAAAATGTAGTGGAGTAGATGTATAAATCTTAATAATATGGAAATAGTCAAGTAAAGTAGATATACCTTAACGTGCAGAGAAAATGTACTTCCACCACTGGATGTAACACTTCTTATGAGAAGAAAAAGGAAAAGCTTTGACTATCTTATATTATTCTTAAACATTAAAAGCAGCTGCTTTAAATTGACCGGATAACGTGCATTGCCACTCGTCCTCTCATCACACAACATCAAGCTGATTAAAGAGTTTATTTGTAAAGCAGATGAGGGTTTTTACTTCAAAGCGGCCGGTTGGAACGCTTTAACACAACTAACTCTTCCAAAATATCAATCAAGTTATGAGGCGTAATCTCTGCCTGACAGAAACATCTGCAGCGAGCTAACGCTGGATATGGAGTCTGCGATGCTGTCCTACATCACACATCTGCTCCGTCTGCTTTCCAAGCAGCCACACCCTCCTGTCCTCATCTGGAGGAGCCTCGCGCTCGGCTTGATCCGTCGCTCTGTAAACACTTTTCCTTTAATGTGCCTGTCTGCTGTGTGTGTGTCTGTACAGTATCCAGCTGCAGCCACACACACATTCTCACACAACGAAACATCTTCAATCTTAACCAAAGTGTGACTATTTCTCATTTTTGTGGTGTCTTGGGGTGGTTTCACTACTTCCTTTAAAAAAAAAAAAAAACAGGTTTGGGTGATGCACCACTCCCCCTATAGGATTCCTGCTCTTGAAAAAGGAGCAGAGGATGGATGGAGGAATGAGCAGAGGGTGGATGGAGGATGGATGGAGGAATGAGCAGAGGATGGATGGAGGAATGAGCAGAGGGTGGGATGGGAAATTCCACACTGACACAGAGGGACTCGGAGGAGCTTCAGCAATATAAAACCCACATGTTGAACTTACACCCTAACTCTACCCCCCCCACTCAAAAATGCGTTTCTCTGTTTTGTGTCTTGACTTGAAAACATACTGGAGCTCGACTGATATAGGTTATTTAAGACTGAAGTAGCTATTCATTTTAAAGCTGGATAATTAATCGATAACCAATACGGTGGCTGATGTAGCAATTGGAATGAAAATAGAGTTTTTTAAGGTGGATTGTAAACTGATTTTCCACTCTGCAAATTCACCCAGAGAGCTTCTTTCTCCACCATAATTCATAATATCAAACATTGTTTTACATTATTATATATTATAAAACAATGTTTTACATTGTCAGCAAATCATACATATAACTGAGAAAATAAAGAAGAAAAATATGAATTAAATAACCTGTTTAATAAACCATTATTACTGTACAGTGTCAGTCACTGCTGACTATTTAAAAGAAAAAATGTATGCCAAGTAACTTTTTTGCATTTTAATTGTGTAAAGGAAAGGTTTATTACAGCACATATCACAGCATATAAACCAATAGTGGTGTGCCTTTGATAGACCAATAACAGATGATAATATCTGTCAGTAGATGTGTCTGCTGGGCTCTAAAACCCAACCAAAGAAAACATTTTTGTATGTTTCTTTGTAACGGTTATTATGTCTCATGTTGGTGCTTTATATGGTCTCAAGCTCCCATCGAAATAAGTCTGAATCATGCAAATGAGATGGTGCACGTTCAGTTTGTGCCGCTCATGTATTCACATCTACATCATGATGACAGATCTAAGCACAGACTCTGAAGGAAATTGTACACCCAGTAAATTTAACAACGCAAAGACTGCTCTAACAATCTGGATAAAAATTTTATTCTGTACAAATTAAGCAAAAAGGTATGTTATTTCCGTCTGCCATCTTTGTTTGGATAAGGACGAGGAGCAGCAACTTGGGAAATGGGGTTTTAAATCTTTTTTTATCGTTCAACAGACGGGATATTTTTCATCCTGACAGTAAGAAGAGTCTTCGAGGTAACCGTAACTCATATTTAAAGTTAATAGATGAGAGACACAGACTGGGATGCACAATGATTAACTGTGCAAGGCTCCCTGAGTGTTTCACTTCTCTTGAAAAAATTGGCAAGAGCTGCAGATCAGGGTTCAACGATAGGACTTCTGCATCTGTTGCTCAGATTAACATACAAAACAAATACAAGGCTGATTTGAACCCAGTGACACAGCTGAAATATCCTGTTTCTTATTCAGATATGATTGTTTTTGCATCTTCCATATGCATGAGAATACTCACAAAGAACATAATAAGCAACTCAGTGTTTTTCTGCCTCAATTCTCTGCACCAGCACAAGTAAACAAACCTAAACCTCTGGGGTAAAACTTGGAATTTTTGGCTGAAAAACTGTGACATGAATTCATGGAGGCTGCTTGCAGTGACTCACTGCATTTTTATCCTCTGTATGTTGTAAAAATAAATGCAGTAAACACAAGGAGTCGCCTAATGGATCAGCTCTGCAGCATCTCAAAGAAATGCGCTTTAACTGCAGGGAATCAGGTGCTGCAAATAGACCAGCTGCACACCAGACACAGCATATAAATATTCTGTAGCTTTTCATCAGACCTGATATATTTAAATAAAACTCGACCTCTGGAAAGCTTTTATCAAGGAGAAGGTAAATGTACTCTTGTGCCAGAGAGGAGAATGTAAACACACTTCAAGGACACAGAGTAATTCTAACACTGCAACTATTCGTAATGCAAGAATGTTACATTTTCAGACAAGGAAGCTTCTTTTTGCCATGTTTCACAGTAATGGGTTGGACTGATGGAGGTGCTTTTTCTCTCTGTTTACACAACATAGCGTACAGATGTTTTTAAAGGGCTGTCCGTGCAAATAGACGGCATTTTTGGATATAGACTTGAATCTATTAATCCATTATACAACTGGTCCATGACAGAAAAATGGCTCTGTAACTCTTATGGTATTAACCGACAGGCAATATTTAAAACATTTATTGTTTTTAACCTCTGAGCTTTGAGGATCATCTGCTTTCATCTATTTTATATTATTAGTATCATGAATACTTTGGGTTTTACACTGATTTCTTGCTGAAAAGTCTATGGCCGAGAAAGAGTTCAGGGCGGGGCCAGAGGGAAAAAACACAAATGCACATAATCAGTGCAGAAATAAGCGAATAGCTAAAAGAGGTATATATGTATTTTCATTGTACTGAATAACTGCCATCTTAATGTCTGGTATCCAGTTCTTCTAAAATAACTATCCTACAGTACCATTTCAATCAATTCCATGTACAATGACAATGCAGAGATGCAAAGTGCAGAGATGTGAAGACCTGGAAGAGCTGACCAATCAAAGCGGGCTGGACTGCTTTTAAAGGGAGGGATCCTTAAAGAGACAGGCAGTAAAACGGATCGTTTTAGTCGGACGATGAGTACAGGTAAATTCAGACAAGGTGTATAAGAGACACAATGTGTTTTTTGAACATTAAAGAAGGTAAAAATGTTCTTATAAATACACAAAATACAAGTGTGAATCTTAAAATTAGTATAATATGTCGCTTTAAAGAGACAAAAGAATTGTCAGTCTGAATTCAGGCACATTTGGGGTTTATACATCATTATATATACATCTGACCCGTTTTATTTTATTACCCCTGAGTGAATTAATAACTGCTCTGCCATCAGAAGGCCGAGAGCTTACAGATTTTGTTAATTTCTCAATAATTTTGACATCAGAAATGAGGGAACTAAAGAGAAACCTATGTGGTTTAGTGTTTGGAAAACATTACTAGCATTTTTGGTCAAGAGTGACAACCCAGGTGCGACTGAGAGCCAACAGGGTGCAGATTTAAACACTTTAGTAAACTCAGGTTTAAATCACACCAACACCTCCAGCAGCTGCACAGCACATGACTGGACATTGTTCACGGGCTTAATGGTGTTTTATGGGTGTTCAAGCAGGCCTTAACTCACCTTCCGGTCCTCCACATGTTCCCCGACCGCTTCAATGACCCCGGAGCCCTCCATTCCCATCGTGACAGGCGGGGCAGGCAGCAGCTCGTACAGCCCCTGTCTGCCCAGCAGCTCGGCGAAGTTCAGCCCGCACGCCTTGACGCGCACCAGGACCTCATCTTTGGCCAGCCGCGGCTTCTTCTGCGTCTTCACCTGCAGCTTGACTTTATCATAGCCCCCGTACCCCGTCAGGACCAGAGCCCGGTAGGAGAGGGGCTGCTCCTCGGCTGCAGGGCTGCTGCTCGCTGACTCCTGCTGAGGAGGAGAAGGAGGAGGCTCCTCGGGCTTCTTCTCCTGCTCAGGTTGCTGCTGCTGCTGAGTTGGAGCCTCTTCGCCAGACATGATAAATCCACTTGTGAGAGCCCTTTTAGGTTTTTTTTTCTTTTTTAGTCCAGATCAATACTTCAGCCTGTTCGGGCGTTTCTTTTTAAATAAAAAAATAAACACTGAAGGAAAGATGAAAGAGTGCCGTTAAATGCAAATATTTCTGCTAAAAACTGACATTAAACAGCTCCCTCACTGAGGCGATCGTATCTTTGCAAAATGAGATTATTACTGCGGGGTTTCCTGTGTGTGCACTCCGCTCAACAAGTGACCAACGTCAAGAAAACACATGTCAAACATCAGTTCCGGTTCTGGTTTTCATAATAAAATACTTCCTATAACTGTCCGTCAATTGCATTTTCCAAAAATAATAAAAGTAACGTTTAAAAAAACTAATTTTCAAGAGGGTTGATTGTACAATAATGAAATACAATAAATGAATGTGTTTAAAAAGACATCTCGCCAAATTGAAGACAAAACATTATGAAAACACATGATTTTATGAATTTTATGATTTTTTTTTTCTTTTGAAGGAAGAAGAAATCAGATTGGCAATGTATCATTTCCAGAAAAGATAAGTTGCCACATAAAATGTGCAGACGGATATGGTTTTATAACTAAATTGTGTGAGGGTCCAAACATCACCAGGTCTAATCTAAATATTGTGGCAAATGTTTTTGTGAATGAAGCTGAATGAGTTATTCTTAATCAAAATCAAGCAAATATTACACTTTCCAACTCTGCATAGCCAATTGTTATATTATTCAGAAATTATATTTAGATATGGTTGACTCGGCACCCTGAATTGAAAAGGCTTTTATTTTATTGCCAAATCTTGTAACTTCCTGTATGTTTCTGTCAGTTTGTAGTTGACTTGATGCAGATCCAAAAGTGACCGATCAAAAAAAAAACCTCAAAGATGTGAGCCAGGGAGCTTTGGTGAGCTTCAAAACCCGGAAACTGGATCCTGGGAGGCGGAGGGATTGTTTGAGGTCACAGCTGGAGGAAACACAGGCAACATTTCAGCTCCCACCTGCTTACCAATTGTTAAATAATTTTAAACTATAAAATTACAACTTTCAGTTCGTGGCAACAAAATACTTTTTTTTAATAGTTTTTAATTGATTATATATTATATGGTAACCGATTTGAGGTAGGTTTCTCCACTTTGTCCCAATGTGGCATTTTCCCCTTATTCCTCAAAGAGAGGAAATACAAGGCAACTAACTTCTATAAATTGACACTATAATTTATTATTCTAATAAAATAAAAAAAACAAAAAAGTATCTGTTTGAGGCCTTTCGGTCTAATTGCTTATATAAAAAATGTCACAGCTGGATAAGTCATATTAGGACACCCTCAACTGAAATATTTATAGCTCAGTATGGTTATCTTTATTATCACCGGTTATTATCCTTACAGTGCACATAAACTACTTATATGAATTGTTTTTTAAAATAGCTCATACTTTTGAATCTGACTTTTTATATAAGTGATCCAAAACAATAAATAGCAAAGGAGGTTAAATACATTTTAATACATTTATTAAAGGAAAAGTGGAGTCATTGTTTAAACTCCTGAGCTTCCGATATAAGCACGTCACTGATAAGCCAATAAAAAAACAGTATTAGGTTCAAAGGTTAGCTTATCATCAATAATTGTCCTCTGATACTCTCACTACTGAATGACCCTGACAGCCTTACATGAAAGCAGGGAGAAAAAAGAGACGGCAACTATAAATCCCTTTATATGTATAGAGGACACCAAGAAGCAGCATTCACCACAAATTAGATTCATCCACAACTAGATCATGATCAGTTTTATGAGCAGGGACACAATAACAGAATCATCTACAGACTTTATGTCCGTATTCAACCCTGAACCTCATTTGTCTTTGTCCTTTCCTTCATACTGGCAATTCAAACACACACACACACACACACACACACACACACACACACACAGTGCACACTTTTTGCACCCTGCAAACTGGAGCTGCTTTCTCATCTTGTAAAGGGTGTAGAGTCTGTCAGGCAGGAAGTGGAGGGTTGATGACAAAGATAGAGATGTGTTTAAAGGTCAGGAAATTCCTTTTTATAAATACAAAGAGGCCTATAAGGACAGAAGTGAAAGTTTTACACTTCATTTCCTCACATTAAAGTTCAGAAGAAGCTATAAAGAGGAGGAGGAGGAGGAGTTTGAGTGCACTTATCTGAACACACAGCAAACAGTAGTGTAAACTGAATTACCGTGGTATTCATGGTAACTTTTTAAAACATTTTTATGATTCTACTTTCTTATCTATTAGCAACTGTTAATCTTTAAACAATATTAGCCAACTTTTCAGCCACATCACTTCTAATATAATCCATTTACATTGTTCAAACTGTTTCAGCTTCCTTCTTATTCAAGCCAACATTTTAGTGTAGCATCAGCCTGACAACAAACTTTGAAATAATCCACATATTTTTAAACATAATAATAATATGACTTAATTTTGAATGGTATTCATACTTACATAACTAATTCCCACTTCTAAAACTATTCTTAATATTACAACTCCTTCCTTCCTTTTTAAACCAGCGTCGCAGTTTCCTCCTGACAAATTAAAGCCAGCACTGCAGTAAAGTGTCAGCTGTTCAGCTCCCAGCATTCACACTGCAGCTTCTTCAAAAGTCTGCTGTGACTTTTAGAAAATGAACAACTCTCTGCTTTGTGAATATCATCCCTCTCATTCAAAATGAACAACTAAATGATAAAACAGATGCTCACTTTCATTTACGATTCAAATACATTTTTTGTGTGTAATAATATATTTTACACAATAATATCTTGCCCTTGTTTTTGGATGCTGCATGGAATATTCTGTGTTAAGTAAAAAAACAACAACGTATATATAAAATATATATAAAAAAAACAAATATAAAGGTAGTAAAATAGAAGGGGAAGAAATACACCCAATTAAGTCAATGGAGAAACAAAAAGTAATTTAGTTTGACCAGAAGATGGAGCTAGAGACTTTCTTCAGTCTCTCTCTCTCTGACTCTCCCATAGGTAAATATAAACATATAGATGTAATGTATAAAACTCGATGATGTTATTTGTAAAAAAATAAATAAATAAATATAGCTAAATTGTTATTAATATGCCACCAAAAAGTCAGGATACAGGTTTCTATGTAGGGTCACGTGTCTGCTTTTCACTGCAAAGCAACTGTGACAACTAACAAAAAAGTGCGAGAAATTTATTGTGTATGTATAAAATATTCACCACCCTATAAAATTGTGTGGAGCTGTTAGGATACTGCAAAATATACTGCATATAACATTTCCATGAATGTTTCTTCCATTTAGCAGTGTTTTTTTCTTACAGTGGGAAAAATAAATGAATAAACAAACAAACAAAAAAACATTTATGTGTATGTGCTTCTGTATTTTCTGTATTTGTATGTTATCTGTATGTGCTTCTGTTTACTGGCGGGGACCATTGACATGAATGTCTGTCACTGCTTGAAGCACCAAGGTAGCCAGAGACAGCAGCAGGAAAACCGGAAGTACCAGGATCCTGGCTTCAAAATAATAGCAGCTTAGAGCGTTGAGTTTTTTTGATGTAAAATTTTCTAAAACGTTTAATCCTTATTATACATTTTTAAAAAAAGCTTTTCACATATTGCTTTATATTTATTTCATTTCATTTGCTAATCCCATTGATCAATATTTGTATGTTTGTGTTTGTGTATGTTCTTTTTCTTTTTACACGACATCTTTCCTGGAACAATAATGTCTGCATATATCTTCTGTTTGGCTCATAATTGTTATTTGGAGAAAAAAAAAAAAAAAAAAGAACACCATCAGCAGTGGATGGAGGTTTGCTGGGAGGAAACAAAAAAAATCCAAAACAAAATATTAAGGGACAGTCTATGCATCTATGCATCAATTCTTTGTTTCCATAAATCTGATGTTACCCCTGATAAAGTAAAGGGACATGTATGGTCGCACTTCGTAGGATTTTATTATGAAAAATCCCACAGGAAGACGGTTTGTAGGGCCGTCCTTTGACAGGTGCTGTCAGTGTGCCTCACTTCACCGCTGGAGCAGAGGAGCGCAGCGTTGCGCAGAGCATGTAGCCGAAACTAAACAGACTGAGGAGCTGAAGTTTTGGGATCTGAATTGATTTTTGGAAAGAAAAAAGAAAGAAAAAAATCCTTCTTTTTCGGGAGAAATATTTACAACACACAGAGCTGCTCTTCGACCCTCAACTAGTTTGGAGCTAAATGACAAGTAGGCAGCGAAACAGTAGCACTCAGTGATACTCGGGGGCACGATGGAGAGCAGTAATAAGGGATTACTTCGCTGTAAGATCGTGGTGGTCGGCGATACGCAGTGTGGCAAGACGGCTCTCCTTCACGTTTTTGCCAAAGACTCATACCCGGAGGTAAGAGACGTGGTTTTATAAAGTAAAGTCCTTGAAACCAAACGGCACGACAAAGTCTCCGTCCACCCAGAAACTTCCAAACCTGCTGCTGGTGTCATCTAAACTATCTGAACTGACACAACATGTTATTTATTAATTCATATGTATATATTGTACTCGGGGTTTACTCCTTTCTAATAATTGACTGATTTCCTGAGACAGTTTATTTCTTTCTCAATAACAGATTTCTGTTTGGCTCTATTATGGTGTAAAAACAGACTAACTGAAGACATGTCCAGGCTTCAGACTACCTGCCGGATCAGTTACCACAGAAATCTGTGCGCCTTTGCGCATCGCGCGCGTCATACGGTCTCTGAAGGAGCAGTCTGGTGTCCAGCGCTGAGACATTTGACCACAGAACTAAAAAGTGTCTCTAATAAACACAGAATCAGCACCTGTCTTTTTGCGCTGCGTGAGACACTAACCTGATTAATTTAGCAGGTTAATATAGCTTTTTCTTTTTTTTTTTTTTTTTCTGTGTTATCCTACGTCCCTTTTTATACATTTTTATCGGGCTTTAGTGGCATTACAGAGCGCCCGTAAGGTCAGGCCTAGATGTCTGGAATTTTATTCAGGTGTGGTTGATGAGATGCAGCAGGTATGTTCCTGTTTGCATTGTTCTGGCATTAAGTACGTCCTTGTTATTTTTATACAAATACCACTTATTATATAGGTCAAAAAAGTTCCTGGGTTCTTGATTTGAAGTGATATAGCTTTGGTTGTGTTTCTGCCATATGCATCGGTTGTTTTTTAAAATGTTTTATTTATTTATTTGTACTATCTTTTTATTAATAGTACTATGATCAATGTGTATTTAATTTATTTATTATAACCTTTTTTTGCATGGTGAAGGTTGGATT
>JAOWBC010000617.1:8458855-8471982 GCA_028566105.1 Hypoplectrus providencianus
ACACACACACACACACACACACACACACTCCTGCCTTGCCTCTGATGTTCAGGAGTGCACTATCTATCATCTGCACTACAGCTGACTGAGATAATTGTTTCCTTGTCTACCTCACATTATCTTGAATTAAATTGAATTTCACATCGTACACAACACTTCATTGAGCTTTCTTTTAATCCCGGCCACACGTGTCTCATTTCAGAATTATGTTCCCACCGTGTTCGAGAACTACACAGCCAGCTTCGAGATCGACAAACAGAGGATCGAGCTCAACATGTGGGACACGTCAGGTAGGACGCACTCGCTTTGGTTTCACTCCTATGTGTCGTGAGATTATCGTGCCAATTTGATGACAAGTGCGCCGCATCATCGGCCCGTGAAGATGTTAGTGGTACAGGCGCTCCAGATTGGAAAGCAGCTGACTCCTCAGAGCTCTCAACAACATCCAGGCTGTGGGCCAAAAACATTAGCAACCACAGCTCGAGTGTGTCAGGATAATCTGTTGACAATTACAGAAAATGTTTTTAACTGATTCACTGTCGACACACAGAATGGCATAAAGTGTTAATACTCCTTCAGTCCTGGCACCGCCTTTAGAGTTTATGTGACATTGGGTTTTGAACAGCTGAGTTATATCACCAATGTGAGAGGGTAAACAACTTGTCATTCAACACATGTCTGCTCCCAGTAGCTGCCACAGCATAATCACCACTCATGAATGCTGTAAAACTGGTTCCATGATACATGATTTTATTACGGTTACAGTTTGGCACCAAGGCCGAATCACACGGCAGATTATGAGGCTGTGGACCTGCAGAAGGCCCCTCCACACATTATAGTTGTAGCCACTTGTTGTTTTGTTGTCAATGGTGTGTCATTTTGAGTCTCTATGTAGTTGCTTCATGTCTCTTTGTAATTGCTAGAAATCCCTCTGTGGTTTGGCGTCTCTTTGTGGTGATTTATGTCTCTTTGTAGTTATTTTAAGTGTTGTTGTTGTTTTGTGTCCCATTTTTCATTGTTACTCACTTCTCTAAGGAGGTCAGAAGTAATTTTGTGTCTCTTTGTGGTCATTTTGAGTCTATTTGTACTTGTTTGTGTCTCTCTTTATTTGTTTTGTGTCTCTTTGTAGTCATTTTTAGTCTCGTGTTGTTGCGAAATAACTCTTTGTCGTTGTTGAACGCCCTTCTGTGGACTTATATTTTTTTGGGGTACTTGTTTTGTGTCTCTTTGTATTTATTTTGTCTCTTCTTGGTCATTCTGAGTGTCTTTCTAGTCATTTTGAGTGTTCTTGTAGTTGTTTTATGTCTCTTTGTAGTTTTTTTTTTTCATCTCTATGTATCTTTGTGGTCATTGTGTGTCTTATCATGGTTGGTTTCCTTGAGTGATATTTTGTAGTTGAAGGCAAAAGGGGGCCCCTGACACTTTGAGGCCCCTCGGCCTGGACCCGGTAGGTCAGTTCAGTAATCTGTCTCTGCCAAATCTATGCAAGATGGCAGGTTTTGGAGTGTGTTAAAATAAGTGTATTTTGTTATTTGGAGTAAACAAATGTTGATGGCGGGGTTGTTCGTCCTCTCGTAGTGGTGATATGGCTTTAGGGCAGCTGTTCAAAACTATTAAGTTAACTCTAATGTGTTGGGACTGATGTCGAAACGCTGATTTTTTCGTCTCACAAAGTCAGTATTTTGCATCTGAGAGTCATTTTGCATTTTTAAGACGAGACTTAAACAGCTGAGAGTTTGCGGAGCTCAGACAGTCAGATTCTTTCAGTCTCCACATAGAAGCGAACTTTCTCCCTTTGTCAGCCTTCAGGCCCTTTTGCATTTCATTTCCACTTACGTAACGACACCCAAAAACTTGTTCTCACACAACCACGGAGAGCAGCTTTAATGCGCTGCGTTCCATTAACCTCCACCCATGCAGACATAGAGAAAGACCAGCCTGACGAGCTGGAGATTAAGAGCTGCAGCTGCTGAGGCTGGTGCTGCCTGTTGGTTTGCAGTGGGTGAGGCTACTCGCTTGTGTTTGAACAACACCCTCTGAAATTGCTGGTTGTTTCACACACACAAACACACACCAAGCTGTGTGGATAACTATTACACTAAAGGAATGCTTAAACGGTAATTTACTCCACCACACAACACAATTCAATTCAAGTTTTTGTGTGAATCATGTTCCATTCACAGCTGTATTATGTCATATTCATAGCATCCTCTTGTAAACAATAGAGACTGAACAAAGTGGACATAACTCTCTCAGGTGTGAATGTGTGTGAATAAGATGGACGGCGTTTTCTCAGCAAAGCTTTCCTCCATAAATACATTTAACAAAAATCCATTTTCCATGCGGGTGTGTTCTCCTGTGAAATATTACTTTTTAATAAGACACATTTTATAAAGGGTTTATGGAAGGAAACACACCAGCCAAAGCTTCTTATTTTACAACCTGGAAGCCCAAAGGCTGAATTTATAAAAGGCTTTTTACTGATTTATAAAGCAATAATGACTGATTTATTGTTATTTATATAACCATTCACTTTAGCAGGGAAAATATGCCAAATTGTAGTGAAAGTTGTAGTGGTAAAGGTAAAGAAAGGGCCTTGGTGGTCATCATTTTGCAAAATACGCTTATTGAATATTTTGCTGACAGTCGGAGGAGAAAATCAATACCAATCTCATTTATGTTCAATAAATATGGAGTAACAGAGGTTATCTTAGCATAAAGACAGGAAACAGAGGGCAACAGCTAGCCTGTGTGTTTGTTTTTGTGATGTAATTAATTGGATTTCTGTCAAAAAACAAACCGAATGATCTAGATAATGGCAGGTGATCCCCGTCTGACCTGAGCCAGCCTCTTCCAGCTCTGAGACGAAGAAGCGTTGCCTCGCAGCGTCCCTTCGAGCTATTTGGGGTCTGTCTCAGGAGACGGGTGCTTCTGCACCTACTTCAGTATTACCATAATTCCCCCTGGTCCCGCTTCTTCTTACTAATGAATGAATTTTGGGATTACAGTCAAAAGAATGCTTTTTGTGTGTGCTGCTGTAACAATGGCTGTAATGCTCCTGAGTGTTGAACTTCTGTACTCACATACATTTGCTATTTCTTACGCAATCGCTGTTTTGTTTGAGTAAGTATATAATGTCTGCTGGTGTGTGTGTGTGTGTATGTGTGTATATTCACAGGCATGTGCAGGCATGCGTAAGAGACAGCCGGGCAAATGTTTGTTACCTTTCAGTTTGTCTGTTTGTGCGCCAGTGTCTGGCAGGTCCCGAGCGTGCAGTTTGCACGGCATCAGGTGAGCTGAACCATCAGGAAACAGGCCGCAGCTGAAACTCAGACATCAAACAGGCAGGATTAAAAAATATGACATATTTTTGGGAAGATCTTAGACACTCCTTTAAAGTTTAGAGTCTAAGGGCTTAGAGCGTTATAACTGAAGTATATGATGGACACTCCCATGCTCGATTATGCCTCATTGGGTTTTCAGCAACTTCAGGGTTTCACACAGATTTGGTGTTAAATTTAAAACCTCTGACCACTATAGAAGGGTAGACTAACTTGTGGGTACAAAGAGAACACATTTTCTTTCAGATATCTTGAGGTCAGAGGTCAAGGGACCCCTTAGAAAATGGCTTTCAGTTTTTCCCACGCTAAATTTTGCCTATCTTAAGTAAGGCGCCCTTCAAAACAAGCCAGACTGACATGGTTGGCACTTATAGATGCCTTGCAGCGCCTAGTTCCTTATGAAAGGCAGCGTGCTTCAGCCTCTTAAAGACGTAGTAGAAGTAATGTCGGCCTACATTATCGTTCCCATGGGTCCTTAATGTATTATTTTAATTGAGAGGGTTTGGTTCATTTTAAAGGTGAAATGGTACCATTTAAATACAAAAGTGTAATATAAAGTGTCTTTAACCAAACTGTTTCGCTGTAAATGGCTTCAGGGAAATCAAGACATGCAAATACAGATGATAAAAGAAAACACCACAGATTCAAAGATATAAGAGCAGAGCTCCTGTGTGGATAGCAGATTGGAGAAGGGCAGATAAGAAGATAAGCAGTGTTGTGAAAGTGAACGAGTGCTAGGCAACGTGCCAGAACGAGCCTCCGAGCTGCCTGCTCATTGTGCAGAAACAAACAGTGGATTTAATTAATCAGGCACTTGCTGTGTGACCAAACACTTGCCCCCTGTCTCCTTCATTCTTCATCTCGCAACACCACCCACCGCCTCCTCCACCTCCTGCCTCTCTCCTCTACGTCCTCACTTGCTTGCTCTCAGACTCCCTGCCTCGTAGGTTAAACTCTATTTCTTCTTTTTCCTCTTCCTGACAAACTAATTTCCTCCCTCGTTCTCCTGTGCGTACATCTGTGTTAACTTTCATTCTTGTCTTAATCTTTCTTCCATCTTCATCCCTTTCCTTTTCCGTCTTTCATGCTGGGTTGTATGTGACGCCGAATTAAGATTAAGAGTCAGAGCGAGCCAAGATGAGATTCAAAGTGCTTTCAAGCCTCCAGACTCAACTCAAAGTCCATTTGGAAGCTGTTCTGGAGCTTTTGATCATGTTACCTGAGCTAACAAGACGTTAGCACAGCTTCAATCAATTCCTTTCTATACACGTTTGAAGATTTGCATGACAAAAACTTGATAGTACACCAAATTATAATAAGCAGTAAAAAAAATCCCAAGATTTTTTTTAATGCTCGCTTAAGGTTTTTTTCTTTCATTTTTGCAAAACAGGAAGTGGAAACGTTCTGATATAGCAAACATTAAACTCACATAACGGATCAGCTATTTGTGGTCTGCCCCAAAAAACAAACAAAACAAAAAAAAATGATTTAAGATGCCTAGTTGAAGTCAATTCCTTAAGACTTATCTTGATTTTCTTTTGTTCGTGACCAAAATTTTCCAATAGCAACCTCTTTTGTTGTTGTTGTTTTTCTTTTTGTCTCTCACAGAATCTCTACTTCTTCTGCTGTTAACTGATGGATTAGCCTACAGCAATACTTTACACTGCCATCTACTGACCAGCATACATTTATGCAGCTTTGTTTATTCACTCTAAACCAGTTAATGGAAATTTACCAAATTCCCATTTTCCTTGATGTGACATTTCAAAATTTCACTTCAAAATTGGCTTAAACTTGAATGGAAACCTGGCTAATGATGTTGCTGTGGTAACAATGCTAAAGGGCCAGAATAACCTGCAAGAATGAACTGTGCGTACCAGTTCTCCGACTCTGTGTGCAATGAATTCACCAGACACTTACCACCCTTTCACTTTATGTTGTAGTTGCATATAAATTTCCCTTTCTGTGCTGCATGGTTATGGAAATAAAATATGTGTTTGAAATCAAAAGCCTGTTGGGAAACACTTAGAAACAAATGAAGAAATAATTTCTGCTCATAACAAATTACTAAAGTAATAAGTCAAATTGTGCTTTGTAAGAAGCTTCTGCGATATTTTAATGTGCAATGTGCCTTGCGGAGTCATCAAAAGGCAATTGTTAGCTCAAATTACCATAAAACAAAAAACAAATTAGTCTCCGTGTGCACGCAGTGCTGATTATGATGACACAGCAGTTGTGTAGTGAGGGACCTTTAGTCTCCAAATGAAATAAATAACAAGACTGTGAGCTTAAAATGTGATCCCAGCTGACCTTGTGGGCTATAACACAGTTTTCATGGCTTGATTTGCCCTTTTGCACTTTTTCTCTTCCTTTACTTTAATTTCATTCATTCTTTATAACTCTGGCAGCCGGGCTCCTCTTCTCTCTGTTTCCAACAAGCCAAGGTCAGGAGTCCCTCTGCACAGGGGCACTGCCCTCTCAGCACTCTCCCACTTGATTAGCTTACCTTGCGTTTTCTTTGTCAGTCTCTCAATCTGTCTTTATGTCTCTCCTCCACTTCTTCTTAAATCTTTTTCCAATTTCCTCTGAAAATCCCAAGCTGCCTCCATCCTTACTCCCCCATGTGTCCTGGCAGTTCAGATGACTCACTCTAATCTGTCTTTATGGGCTGTGACAAAAAAAAAAAAAAGGACTTGGTGCTGAGTTTAATTTCACAAGCATCTGGTCAATTATCACCAATTTGACAATGTGACTCCTTAAATTAGATTAATATACAGACTCCAGGGGTGACCTTTACATTCTTAATTAATTATCTAGAGATAATTGTGAATGTGTCCGGAAATCACATTTCTAGAATCAGAGGTAATTATATTGTGCAATAATATTAAATTTGGCATTAAAACAGACCTGTCCTGGTTCTCCCACTAGCTTTTTGAGTGCAAGGCTCAATCATGAAAGTATGGTAGTTGTATAACAAGTTTTTGGCCAAAGTAAATTGCACAGTAAAAAGATTGTGTATAAATAAAATGTGGGAAAAGGGAACAATAGTGTGAAGTTATTTCTAGACGGATGATTCTTGATTGGGTATACATACAGGGGAGTCAGACATAAACAAGTTGGTGAGGACATCTTTATTAACTTTTACATTTACTTTTGTAATGTTACTTTTGTAAGAAAAGTCTAAGAAGTCTAACAAATCTGTGTTCTGGTTTAACCTGACCCTGTTAACTGGGGACTCTCAGCTGCTTTTCCGTTGCTTGCAGCATTTGCAGTTGTTCAAACATGAATATAATTTGACTTAAAAAAAAATCTTATTTACAATTTATACAAAAGTGTGTCATATTTTAGCTGAGTCTTCTTTGTAAACCCAACCACCTATACTGCTGTCAGTGTTAGAGGCTGTAGTCTCTAAATAGGAAGCCATGTAATGACATGTAAATCACATCAGCTTTATGTGATTTAATATACATGTTTTGTTTCTAGCTTGTTTACACTTCCCCAAACTACCCCCCCAAGAAATCTGCTATAGCAGGTTTAGAGGACTGTTCTTTATTTTAGCTGGATTTAGGAACACAATTAGCATTTTAATTGTAGTCACATGGTGATAAGCTGACATGTCCTCCAAATGCATTCAATTATTTTGGTACTTTTTGTGCTGTAGAGACAGGCACTGTGTTGTGTCACCATGAGATTCCCAGCTTTCTGAAGCTATTTGAAAGGTGCCATTACTAATTTCGGCACAGACGATAAGTGCCATGATGTGATACCAAAATGTATAATGGTTATACAGTGTGAAAGCTGATATTGATCTTAAAATAAAAACAATATATTTTCACATTACAAATATAAAAGGCTGTAAACTTCTCAAGTAAAAGGTGTTTGACACAAAATTTCACTCAGGCCTCCTAAATACAACAGCAATTCCCCTGGTTGACTTCTGAGTTATTTAAGGAAACACAGGCTTTGTTTTCACTGGGTGTTTTTTAAATATCAGATATGATTGGCTCACACAAAGGTCATGCACGATGGTGAGAAAGGATGTGATAAATCATGTGATCTATAAAACTATGTCCAGGCATACCTTCTTCATGGGCATAATTATACTGAGTTATTAGCAAATTCTCTGCAAAATTTCTTATTAGTTCATGATGTCATAACAAACATAATGGGGTTGGAAATTAGGGTTTGAAGTTTTGTTGTTTTGGCAGGTTTCATAAAGAACCAGTGCATGTTTACTGTTGCTGCAAAATAAATTCTCCTCCACATCTATTTTCCTCTGCGGCTGGCTGACGACAAAAAGCAGCTGCTCTCGCCTGCAGGATACTCTTGCCACAAAAACACAGGACTTCAAAAGATACAGGTTTCACAGCTGAGTCGAGCATGTGAAAGTGTGAAGTCAGAGTCGATAAAGCAACCGGCTGAACCTGCAGTGTCACACCTTAAAACAGTGAGCCATGAAAGGAACGCATTGAGGTTTGCTGCCTTGAACTCTGCCCTCCAGGCGGCTTCCTATTCAGGAGCGCCTGAATCTTCTGTGATGACTTCCTTGAGGGTTTGACAAGTCACTAAGAACATGTCAGTTTTTAAACACACACAGATGCTTGTTTTACACACCAAGCTCTTTGTGTGACATACTGTGCAAACATAAGCGACCCTGTTGCATCCATCCCCTGTCGACGGAGTCTATGGCTGAGACTGCCTTACCAATCCATCTTTCCCTCATGAGAATCTTTTATGACCCCAATTACACACTGGCTCCTTGAAAGCACTACCCAGATGTGCTCCAAGCAAGCATCTGTGTGAGAGTGGCACCTGGCTCCCTGACAGGAATGAGAAAATGATGTGTTTGTGCTTGATGTGTTTCAGAGGTTTTTTGGATGCAAGTGCAGACAGTAGGTGGAACTGGGTTTTTAGTCCAAGTGCTGTTAGTTTTTTCCCACTAAACATGCACAGGGGTGTGTATGTTTGTGTGAGTAATCGCATGAGTAAGTGCTCTAAGAGATTAGAGGAGTGGTAAAATATATAAATAGAGATGGTGAAGAGACAGAGGGATATAGTGTCAAAGTGGAGTGCAGATTTAAGTGCTCGTGTATAGGAGACAGCATGCAGAACTAAATGAGTGTCAGTAGGCTTATAGCCAGCACCCCAGCCATCCTGGTCTGGTTCTCCTCTGCTCATGCAGCCCATTAGAAGACCAAGGGTACATTGAAAATCAATGGTCTCTGCTCCCAGGGGACACCCAGTCTGTCTCTCAGCTACTGGTGAATGTGTAACTGAGCAGTTTGACTGAGAGAGACAGCAAGTCTGGGTGATGACATGACATGCCTGCAGGAGTGTTAACTTTAGATTGAACTTTTGCATGAGATTCGGCAGAATAATCAAACTTGTGTGTTAGTTAAAAGCCTTTATCGAGCAATCATTGAAATACTTGAACATTTCAACCGTGAAGTATGATTGGAGGATATTACAGGACTTTCACTTCTGTGACCTCTTTCAAAATGTGTTTTTTATGTTGCAAATCAATTTCAACTGAAGTATTCTTATACTTATTTTTATTTTTATTATTAAACCGATTGGTCATATGCCATGATGTCACTGTCTGTGATACAGCCTGATCTTCACTAGTTTGCTGGGAGGGATTCATGTGGTTCTACAACCTCACAGAGATGCATTTGGACCACATTTAATACTTCAACCTCCTCCGCTATCAGGACCAAAGGGTCTTGGAATATGAAACATTTTCATCACTGGTGGGCAATATGCAAGTACTTTCTGTTAGACAGAAAACGTATCTGCTAACAGAAAGAGCCAAGGAGGGATAATTGCAAAATCTAAATCACCAAAAACCTGTGTGAAGGTTACGAGCTTGGAGATTTCTGTTATTGTTTCACGTAGCAAAAGGGACTTTAAAAACATTTTCTGAAATGGAAAAGAATAAAGGAATGACAAAAGACAGACCTTCACATTTTCCAAAACTCTCCTTTGGATGGCAGAAACATTTTTGACGATAAGGAGAGTGAAATGAATTTCTGCCCGACTACCAAATCTATTGAGGTACAATATTTTCAACAAGACAAAAGAGACAGAGAAAGTTATCAGGCTGGAGACATTTCATTTGTCATATTTTAGACTGCGGTTTGAAACCGCAGTGGCTCATTTGTTACGTTATTGAAACTGGAAAATAGGTAATTAGGATCTGTAGTGCACCTTGTTTAGACACAAAGGTACACACTGAGGGCACTCAAGAGGTCTATCCATCCACTTAAGATCCTCTCTATCCCTTATCTATAATGCAAGATGCGGCTATGACCACTGAACACCTCGCTGCCATCGCTGAGAGGGCTGACGGGGATGGATAGGGGTGATATCAATGGGTCGACTCTATTTCTATTGTAAAATAGAATCATATTATATCATCAATCATATACATTGGACTGCCCCGTATAGGAGAGCAGACAGGTGTCACCACAAATAAAGGAGTTCAAGTTTTTTGGCTCCTGTTCATGAGTGGAGGTAGGAAGTTGGTCTGTACCGCACCATTGTGGTGAAGAAGGAGCTGAGCCAGAAGGTGAGGCTCTGGATTCACAAGTCCATATCTGTTCCAACCCTCACCTATAGACATGAGCTGTGGATAGTGATCGAAAGAATGAGATTGGGGATACAAGAATGAGTCTCTTCTGTTTGGTGGCTGGGCTCAGCTTTCACACAGGGTCAGGGGCTTAGACATCCAGAGGGAGAACCTCGTAAAGCCGCTGCTCCATTGCTTCAGACAGCTGGTGGTGATGCCTTCAGGTGCCTCCCAATTGAGGTGATGTGGGCATTTCCAACTGGTAAGAGGCCGCAGGGATTACCCCAGAACACAGTGGAGGGATTATGTCTCTCACCTGGCCTGGGAACACTGTGGGGTCCCCTAGGAGGACCTGGACGTTGTGGAGGGGGAGAAGGATGTCTGGAATAATGCCAGTGTTTGTGACTCAAATAAAAATAAAAAAAATAAAAAAACTAATATAATTCCAGAGGGGAAATTCAGTTAACTCCAGACTCTAGAGGGTTAACGAATAAAATGTCTTCAAACACCTTCATGTAGGTTTTTTTTTTTATTCCTGGCCTTGGAAAAGTAGATGGAAATGGATGGATAGATGGATAATGGACAGCCAGGCTAAGTATTGTTACTTTACATAATGATTACCAGGGTTGGTACAGCATGTTCCTTAGCTCAGTGGTTCTTGACCTTTTTTTGTATTTTGTAATTATCTAGCTATACATGTTTGAAAAAATTATAGATTCAAGATAACCCTGCCAGAAAGACAATTACAGATCTGTGTGCTACTTCAGCACCACAGACAGCGCTATGGATTTATCAATACAGCACAGTGAGGCTACTGTTATATCAGAGCCGTAGCCGGGCCTATAGAGTCTAACCTGCACAAACCTCAGTCAGGTGAAGGATCATGAGTCCGGCAGGCAGACTTACAAGGCTGCCTACCCTTAACTTTGCATTCAGATCATGTTAGGACAAAAATCTGACACTTTTAAATATTTTCTTTTAAATTAATTTTATCAGCTCCTTGTTTCATTTGGTTGCCTATAAATGGCATTGTCTTTTTAAAAAAAAAAAACATCTTTTTGCATGCACTATGGTTGTGGTTTTCCATCATAAACAATATCAAAATGTATTCAGTTTGATGCCTTATTTTATACTTTTTAGATCTTCATTGTTTTATTAATCAGAGAAAGGATTCAATCAACTAACATTTGGATCTCACGTTATCAGAGATTTATTTAACTTTTGTGGTCAATTAAATATACATAATGATTCTATTATAGACTCTTTTCAATTCGGTCAGCTGTGGGACCAGCTTGGAAACTCCTATCCAGCAGCAGAAGCAGCAAAATAAACAAGATATATGGATGAGAGGTCCATGTGTTCTGTAGGTTTGAAGCTCAGAAACGGGGCTGCACACAGGAACATAAGGCTGCTCAGACAGCATATAAAATCACAACAGGAGCTGGGAGGTTTAATGTGAACGGGATATGCCCAGATGTCACCCTGTCATTAATTTGAAGGAATCCTGCAGGAATACTGCTGATTTCAGGCAAAACTCTGCTCTGTGGCAGCGCTCTCCCTCTGTGCTAACTGAATCAGAAACATGCAAGAACACCACGAAGAATATTTCCCTGAAATCCAGCCTGATATTCTGTTACGAGTTTGAAAGAAAAAGCTTTAGACTTGAATAACACGATAAGATAAGATTGTCTTTATCAAAGATTTTAAAACCCAAACAATCAAACCCTCCATAAAATAAACATCTGCAGCGTGTGTGTGCTTTGGAAAATAAAAACCTTGTCACACTGCAGACACGCACATTGTGCAGACTGTTTGCCTCTTGATATGATTGGCAGCAGCAGCATCACTCATTCCTCCACACTGCTTTTAAGACTATTGTTTGGTATTCAAGCAGAGGAGTGTTCATGACAACAAGCACAGCACACTCCAGTTAAATGAATCCATGATTTATGTAAAACACTTCATTTCACCATGAAGTTCAATAAAACTTTGAGTTCATCTAAGCATTTATCCTCTCGAGATTTGTGAGCATGCTGGTGTTAAATTGACTTTGGTGGCACGACTTAACATAAAATTATCACATATTAAAAAAAACGACTAGCATGTTTGATCACAGATGAGGAAAATGTGACAGTAATAATGTTAATGTCACAGAAGTTTTCCGAGATTTCCACATTAAATTCTGCATTCATCTATTTTCACATGAATGCCTCAAGCAAAGTAAAACATGCAGTCAAACTCTGGAAATGATGATTATACCAGATCTGCTGCAAAATGAAACAAAAGGATCTTACCTCAAGGAGCTGTAGCCAGTTAAGGTAAACACTTACTGTTCTGCTTTTTGCAGGCTTAAAACTTGTTTCAATTGTTTGCTACAATTTAAAAATAAGGCAGCTTTCTCTCAGTTTTTGCTCTGTAATCACCCATTTTGTAGATTTATCTGTGGTTTAGACAATTGAAAAAATAGAAGTGACTTTGGGTACTTCTCTGCTTTTTTTTTTTTTTTTTTAACTTGAGGCATACAGGTGCTACTGGAAAAGGGTGGTGTGCACAGAGACGTGTGGCACTCAGCAATGAAAAAGCAGTAACCAAAAAACCTTCACTGTCATTGAAAACACTGAATGAATGAATGAATGAATAGCTCAATACTCAACAGACTGAAAATGTTTTATGATTACCTGGTGTTTTGTAACTACACTTCTAAAAAGTTTGTGGACTTAAAAACTACTACTTAAAAAGCTAAAAAAATGCCCCAAAAATCACTGGATCCCACATTGACACAGAAGGTGAGGCTCTGGATTCAGGTCCCTTTAACTTTAGGCTGAAGCTCCACTGAGACATCACTCAGGAGAACAATTACTCACTTAGCCAAAATGAGCTTAAACAGTCCCATTGTATTGAGAAAAAAAAAGTGTGGAATCAATCATTAAAGCATTCATCAGATGTCAATAACGCGTGGTATAACCTCTCAGAATGAATGAATGGCTTGTTTTCATAACAAGACAAACAAAATGAGAGAATGGAGGAAAATATATCAGGCAGCAAACCTTCATGACAAAATGATGTGAAATTTGAATTCAGTTCTGCACAGGGACAAAAAGCTGGAGCGGCACAGTGTCGGCTCTGCAGGGCGTCTCAAGGTGTTTATGCATATACACTGAGTGATTATCCATGCTGTGTGTGTGTGTGTGTGTGTGTGTGTGTGTGTGTGTGTGTGT
>JAOWBC010000617.1:8472082-8485643 GCA_028566105.1 Hypoplectrus providencianus
TGTTTATGCATATACACTGAGTGATTATCCATGCTGTGTGTGTGTGTGTGTGTGTGTGTGTGTGTGTGTGTGTGTGTACCGAGTGGACTCTTATTACTGTATGATAATCTTCTGAACCTACAGGCTGATTTCCCTCCTGTTATTTAGCAGGCAGTCACATTGTCCCCATAGTTCACACAGCATGAGTGTGCAGGAGTGATGCTTAATCTCTGTGGGAGGCATTTCTTATATTTCCATTGCTGGAATAAAAACACATTAATCAATAGCATGTAATTTAGCTGCCGCTCCCTTTCTGGGAGTATTTCAGGAATTCAGATCTGGATGAAAACCTGAAAGAAGGCACTATTGCTTCAGAAGGGCATGACTGGGACAAACAGGATTATAATATTAATGATCGTCGCTGTGCTGGGGAGGAAGTTGGAAGACAAAAATGTCATAATAGAGAATTAATGATGATTGTGTGTGCAAATATTTCAAGGTGTGTTTGTGTTCCTTCTGAGTCACGGAGTGTTGAATGGCGAGAGATACAACATGCAGTGTCATCGTCTCTTATCAGTATTTTTACAGCTTTGAGCTTGACTAACCGTCATATTGTTATTATGTTAGCATTTCCTTTGGTTTGGCCCAAAATACAACAGCAAATGTTTAATAATGAGTTTTACAAGTTCAGACAAAATGAGAAACAGGAGCTATCTCCAGAGCATTAAAAAATCACTAACAAGATTTACCATATTTAACAGAAGAGATAACATACCTTCCGTCATTTCATAATTAAGAAACCTGCCCAGTGGGGCTCATTAAAGGTCGCTCATCAAGAAACTTTACTTCATAAAAAGCTTTTGTTCCTCGGAGCTAAACTTGCAGTACAGTCTGGATTAAACAGACAGAAAAAAATGAATAAATGACAGAAACATAATAAATGCAGACACTTTTCCAGAAGCTATGAGGTGTCACTGAAGGTTTGATGGCTGTGAAACTGATGGGGTCATATTTACATAGTCAGCAATGTTAGATTTATAGATTTATTTAAGACACAGTGTTCTGTTA
Source organism: Hypoplectrus providencianus (assembly GCA_028566105.1). NCBI lineage: Eukaryota > Metazoa > Chordata > Actinopteri > Perciformes > Serranidae > Hypoplectrus > Hypoplectrus providencianus. The sequence continues at coordinate 8,473,130 of JAOWBC010000617.1, forward strand.
ATAAAATTATTTGTGTATACACTAAAGCATTAAGATTCTTTATTTTCTATAGGTTATCGAGTCAGCTCAGTTCAGGTCCTGCCATCTACAACATACAGTATATAAATGTATATATTTATATAATATACATTGTGCATCAAGAGGTTAAAATCGAAAGACTTGAGGTTCACTTACAAAACAATAACTTGATCCTACTTGTGTTAATGCTTGCTCTAATGAGAGTACATTTACCTTGGTAAGAAAGTCACAATGTCGACAATTTGATAAATTAAACGAATCATCCACACATAAAGAGGAACACACTTTATTCTCCTGTTTCAGCTACTCAAATGTGAATATCTTCTGCTTCTCTTAATCTTATTTAAACGATAATATCACTTTCAGGTGTCATAATGAAAATAATTGTTAGCTGCAGCTTAACTTAAAAAACCCCCCAGCAATTTCATCACATTGGCATCCCAAGGCTTGGATCATCATGCATACTGAACTTTAAATAGTTCTTTAGTTTGTATGACATGTTTATTTGACATCAAAAGGCCAAATTAAAGGATCTTACTTGAGGGATTAAATGTTACTGATCGGAACAGGATACACAAACCTGTCCGCTCCTGTAATGCAGCGCAGTGTCATGTCATTAGGGGGGAGTTAACACCAGCTCCTGTGCATTTATATTTAAAAAGCCTGTTGTTAATTTGGTTTCAAGTGTCACATTATTGTAAAAAGGTTTGAGAGGCTCGTCTAAAAGATATCATTCAGGGAACGGAGTCTTTTAGGGAAGACAAACCTGTCAAAGCTGCCACTGAATCTAAGAGGCATCTGCGTCAAAGACAGGACACAATTACACTAAATTACAAGAGGGCATGGACAGCCCACGGAAACAGCCGGTTGTTGGGAGCAACCAAACAGACAAGAAGAAAAACGGAAACAGCATTTTTTTTTTTTTTTTTAAAGATCAAACATCAAAAGCATGACAACCCCATGCGGAGCCACAGCATGGTGTTTCTGTTTCACAGACTGCTGTGCGTCACCGTGCCAAACGTCATTTAGCCGACACACGTAACCCTAACCCAACATGTTAGCCGTTTCATTCAGCCCCAAACCTACATATATATAAATACCTGCATGCCCTCTGTCACATCATGAAGTTCCCCCAAAAATAAGAGCTGCAAATGCTTTAAATGACACTCATTGTCTTTTTACAGCGTTAAAACATGCAGCCCTCCAGTGGCTGAGTGTCTTTTTGATCAGAGGGTTTGAGACAGAGACAGATGGGTCTTTTCTTTGTGCTGCTGCTACAACAGCAGGAATCTTCCCTTGAGGGGCATCATACTACAGGTTCCACAGAGGGTCAAAAAAGCTCACAGATCAATACGCATTAACTGCTGCTCGAGTGCTGAACATGGATTAGTTGACATCATGGAGCCTTGAGGGTTGCAGACACTGTGTGTGTGGGTGTGTGTGTGTGTGTTAGTCAGAGTGAATTTGTTGTTGGAGTCAAATAAGCAGTATCTAAGATTATGCTAATAACAGTTTTATGAGGAGAGGTGCAGCTGAATTCATGCAAGCATGAATGATTTCTTGATTCCCTGTTTGAAGTATTTAAAGTCCCCCTCCAGACAAATACTGCTATTAATAAAACAACACCGATTCCAAAACTCCAAACAAAAAATAAAACAGAATGCAATCCTGCAGCACAATATTACTAATCCTTTGTGACATATATTGTATTGAAGACAATATATCAAACCTCACCAGCAGGTAAGATTTGTTCTTTCAAATGGCTAAAGTTGTCCTTCTGTTTTAGCCAAATGCTAGACAGGCAAAACTGCAAAAACTAGCTGTGCATGCCGATACCTATGTTTTGTAAGTCCCATTACATAGTATGTCACATGCAGTACACACCACATCCAGTTCCAGCATGCTTTTTTTTCTGGCACCAGCACTGGCTGCAGGAAAACAACACTTCCTCATTCTGAAATGCAACCATGCCTGTTTTTAATACTGTTTTATGAGGCTATGGCAACAAACTATTTCTCTAAGGTGACGCCGAAAAGTACATGGTTCTGAGTTCAAATGGATAGTCGGTGAATAAAAGTAAAATAAATAATGCCAGAAGTGAAGTATTTATGTAGCTGATGTAACGCCAGTAAGATCGTTATTTGGTGACCTAAAAACACAACAGACAAAGTTAAGCAACTTCATTGTAAACTTTTGTATTCAGTTGGGATTTAAACAGTGCAGGTCTCCTGGATGAGTCCTGTGTTTGTATTGATCAGTCCATCACCACTCTAACCACCCCTAGCTTGTTCAGATTTGCTTAAATCACAATAAGAACAAACTGATCCAGGAAGTTGTAGACCAGAAACCTGCATGTTCTACAAGGAAATTACTGTTTTTGTCTGGAAGATTTAGTTTCCATCCTGTAAAATTAAACAGGGCTAAATATAGCTTACTCTAGAATTGACACTGACTTCTTTAACATGGCTAAAACACATTTAAGCGCTAACTCGTAGCAGCAGTTCATTGCTGAGCCTGTCCAGCTGCCTGCTTCTACAAACTGAGAGCGCACCAACCGACATCCACTGCAAGTAACACACTGACTTTGGATTAGTACCTGAAACAACGCCGCTTTAATAAATCCAAACCCTTCCTTTTAATGTAATAAGTCGTTAAATGAAAGTTGGTGGTGGAAGGTATGTGATCCTGGAAGCTGATGAAAGGAGGAGAAGGATTCAGGAGCAGAGAGACCTGAATCTCAGGAGAGTCTTATTGCTTGTTTATTCTGGCAGGGCGAGGTACACTGAACAGAGGAGGCCTTGGCAGAACAATCAACAACTATTTTACTGCTGAAGGAATACAAACTCACTGAATACACCAGAGGAAAGCAATCAGCTTGACTCGATAGACGGACTGCTAAATAAACGGCTCACGTTGTCCGAATGGGCGGCCTGTCCAAACCAAAGAGCAGGTACATGAGATAACACAGGGATTAGACTGATCCCATGTTAGACCGATCCCTGCTGACTGTCACCTGATCAGCACCCTGGACAGGTCTTAGAGAAACAGTTTATTTCAAAATATCTCTGATCTAATTGACCGTCATGTTGTTGTCTCGCTGTGTTATGTGTCCTAGATTTTATAATGGAGAATAGATTTCCTCCACCTCGATTATTTCTGCTCGAAGTAATGCAGAAGAGTGTTGAAATGCCTTTTTAAAATTACATTAAAGCATAATGGAGTTTCATTATGTTATTATTTAGCATTCTGCTGTGTGCTTTTTTAAAACTCCTGCTTGTCTTGTGGAAAAGTTTTAGAGAAACTTAGCTCCGTTTCTGAGGTTTTATAGTGAGAACACTGGGGGGAAAAATGATGGAAAACCTGGTAATGCATCCTTGTTGACTCGCTTTTCCTCCTCATTAAAGTTATTTTTCAGCCTCTCCTCTCAAAAGAATCTGAAAAAATTAATTGAGTTGTAAATTCACGAACAAGAGTAAAAATATCTGTCTGGATTTAGCCTTAATTATGAGACAACAGCATCATTAATTTGACCTATTTGAAGGTGGTTGATAAAAAATATAATGACAAACAATAAATAAATAAAATAAATAATAATAATAATGATAACAATAACACGACTATTTTCCTCAATAATAAAAATAAGTAACAAAAGCAAAAAAATTGAGACAAATTATTTTTTAATGAATTTTCCTATTTACATATACATAAAAATAACATATATTTAAATATATTATATGTAATATAATAATTATTATATATAATATAATAAATTTCATTTTAATGTATTTTTGACCAAAACATTTAAATTCATTGATGAAATTAGTTTGCATGAAAATCCAAGAGGCACCATTAAATTTGGTATCTTATTTAAGCCTTCTTGCCTATGAAAACACATAACATAATCATTTTTAATGAGAATCCCTTTATTTATTTAAGCACTGTAGGAAAACTGTGCTGAGCAGTTCAAAAATAAATGCTCTCTCAAGGATCCATCTCTGGCGTTTCCTTGATATTCACCTATTTAGACCCATTAGTGCAGCTCAGCCATACGATAAATTCAAAGAAATATCAAAAGTGGAAATTGTAAATAACAACCTCGGAGTCTCTCCTGTTTTGGTTGCCTCTCCAAGTGAGTGTAATAATATTCGGTTTGGACAAATACATCATTTGTTTAGGCACCAGATGTAATGATAGCGGCAGACCAAAAGACATTACTCTGCGCGGCTGTGGCCTATATATGCCTGGTCTACTTGCAAAGGCGCTGACTAAGCAGCTCTGCAAATGACTTCTTTTACAGCGTCCCATCCTATCGCACAGATTAGGCCAGCGGTATTTCATAAATACAGTTTGTATGGCTTCAGGGGGGGCTGAGATGAAGGGCTCGTGCTGTTTCACACAAAGGCAGAAACAGCTTTTATTAAATGAGCTAATTTTAACATTAAAATGATTCCACTTGAGGTATTTTTATTGTTTGTTTTACCTTTATTTCTTGCATTTGCACAAATGGATTAAAAACAGGCTGTAACATTGCCAGTAACGGACTTTATAGACTTTGTAGAGGACAAACTCCAATCGATTTTTTTTTACCGGGGACAAGGACTCTAGAACTTTTTAGCAGTGTGGTTGATCACAGCTGCCATCTGATGCAGAGGTGGAGCCGGCTGTGAGGCTGAGCCACAGCTGTCCCCTCACTGATGCCAGTGGGCGTGTGTGGAGGTTGTGGGACCTACGGGTGGTTTATGGGAGCTGTCGGGTGCACTTCCATTCATCCCTGCGCCCTTTGTGTTTCATTAATTTAATCATCTTCATTTTTCTGTGTTAAAACTTAATCTGCACCCAGAAAATGCTAAAACAGAGTGAGAGGGGTTGTGTGTAGACGTGTGAACGCAGCATGTGTGAAACCCAGGAGCAGGAATTAGCCAGAGAGACGGGGGGAAATGGTTGTGGCCTTTAGTTTGACACTTCTGACCGCAGCAACACAAACACCAGGTTTGCTCAGAGGCTAAATTTTGACAGCACTACACAGATTTTTGGTAAATGTAGCTGCTTTTTTTGGGGCACGTGCACTCAGCCTGTGTGTTTCCCTGAAGGTGTGGTGATGCTTTGTAATGAAAATGTGAAACGACTTGGCAGCTTTTAACAACCTATGTTTTGTACATAATACTGGTATGATCACATTTTAATCCTTGATTTAACTGCTAACATTCGGAGACAGGTTGTTAACAAAGCCTCTTTTTTTGTTCCATGTAATCTTATTGTAAATGGCTCATTGGAAAACACTGCTGGACTTATCCGGCATGTTAATCTTTATTATAATTTCTAAACAGAGCTGAGATTTGGGCTTTCAATGCTTATGAATGATTAAGAAAACAAGATAAACCAGTTATTGTGCCTTTTTTATAATGTCTGACAGGAATATGTTGAAAATTCTTTACTGATTTTTCCCCCCATTCAGTTGTGGCATTATAAATGTATACAGATACATACAAATATATTTGTTTTGTATTTTCTTTTCTTGCTTTCCGATTTAATGATACTAAAAATAAATAAAATAATCTGTAAACATTTTTTTTCTTTATGAATTAAATAATTCCACAGTTTCCAATATTAATTTGTAATTGTGTTTTTAAAAACAACAACAACAACCTTGAGGGACCAAACAACTTGGACTCTAAAGGTTTGCCAGATGGCAACAGTACTCATAACAGATGGTACAAAATACAGAAAACAAGTTTTGGCAAATATGATTTTTGTTTTAAATTCCGAGTAATTGACAGTTAAAACACATATAGTTTATGTAACATTATATATTAAAGAATGAAACTAGACGTGCTGAAGGAGTTTATCTAAAAAAAAACAGTAATTTAGAGCTGCAGATCTTTAGCTTGGCCTCCATCATTATCCAAAATCAAATTAACTAATTTGTAATTACATTTAATTGGATAACTTTGATACTTAATTCAAGTATATATTATTGTTTTACAGGAAAACAGAGGGATAGTCTGATGAAATAAAGATAAATGTGAGCACTCTTTAGTTTGCAAACTGAGCCGTCTGTGTGGCAGCGACTCACATTCTCCCGGGTTCTATGGGAATTTTCTGTCAAACACATTTTGTTGTGTTGCCAAAGCCCTGCCCGTTGTGACAAAAGCACGTAGTGTTGGAGACAATGAGGGAAACGGAGAGGGAATGTTGTCCCCTCTGGATAGGAATGTGTCCCCTTGCCCAGGTCACAATGCTCAATTCAGCTCCGGGCCCCACAGCAAAAAAACATGCCATTCTGAAATACCAGGTGACGCTTTGTGTGAGCCATTCATTCTGTCACTGTCACATGTCCGTCTGCTGGCTTATTCAAGACTGTCAGACGAACAGACCCGAGGTTGTGGACGAGGCCTCTCTGTTCAAAGCAATGAATCACACCCACTCAGTGTCATCTGCAGAGTGGCTTAGTTCATGGTAATTACATTTAATCATACTTATTACCGCCAAAGGTGCTCTCTAATGACTCACTCTGTGATAAAAAAAAAGTTAACTCTTCTGCAAAGTAATTTAATTACATATAATCCACCTGGTCATCGTGTGTGTGTGTGTGTGTGTCGCCCTCAGGTTCAGCCTACTACGACAACGTGCGGCCGTTAGCGTACCCTGACTCAGACGCCGTGCTCATCTGCTTCGACATCAGCCGTCCAGAGACGCTGGACAGCGTGCTGAAAAAGGTCAGTGTCACATTAACACAGGTGTGAATACGTCCTGTTTCTTCCCTCAGACAGTGATCAGGGTGCATTTTGTTTTCTTATCAGGGCAGTGTTTTTTACACAAGGCAACTGGGATATCTCCTTTTATCATTTCGAAAATTAGATAACTGTCAAAAGCCAAAAAAACACAATGTTTGTCATGTTTTTAGGAACAAAATCTTATGTAATTCAGGTTATGAATGATTTATAGACAAACCCCTCTGTAAAATCCTTCAGTAGTTTAGTTAGAAATAAAACTGGTAAGTTGGTGAATGTAAGTGTGACTGAAGTTGAGATTCATGACACGGAGCATGAGAAAGACTAATTTTTAGAAAACGGTCTTCAAAGGTTTTTATACAATATTGAACACGTAAAACACATAATATGAGAGAGTGGGAGCTTCCTAACAATGTCCGTCATGCCGAGGTTTTCAGTACTACATGTTGCAACAGAATGCTAAATTAAGTGAATTTATGAGAAATCTACAGACGCAAATGGTTCAAATATAGTAAAATACGAATCTAAATGTTCATTTTAGACATAAGACATTTTAAGACATTTATAGGAGGAAAATAGCCCCAAACCTTACAAATTCACCAGTGAATAAAAATATGTTTTTTTTCCTGAAGTTTCTCACCTTAATGGAAGCTTCCTATAGATTTAAGTCCATCTTAAAGGGACATATGATTATCATTATCAGGTTGATGCTTGTATTTTAGTGACTATCTCTTTAAAACACCTTCCCCAAGGTTTAGTGCCAACCTGCGCACATTTTCTACTTCTGCTGGTATTTCTAAGACCCAGCACCCTTTCTGTTGAGTATATGGTCTTTTTTTTATGTTTTTTTATTCCTGCACTCCATCACTCATCAATGACATCATCAATACGAGCCAAAAAAACACTTATCTTTTATGTTGGACGAATTCTCACATCTGCAGGGGGTCCACTTGAGAACTAACTTGAACTTTGACCTTATAAGATGACCTCAGAAGTAGCAGTGAATAAAGTGATCTCACAATGCATACCCAGGATGCCAGAGTGACACGATGATGGGTCACTTTAGTCAAAGTTTAGGGACAAAACAAAAGAAGCTCATCCTTATTCGATGTAATATATGTGTTTAAAATGTCTTGTCGCCATTTACTTTAGCATATCAAATCTCGATCTCACATTAAGCACGCTGCAGTACATAGCACTTTTACTTCTGACAGCCCTGCACTTAACCAATTTTGGCGGCCTCCAATTTTCCTCTGAGAGGGACTATTTTTTCTACAACTTTCGAACACTAAAATACCACTTGACTCCTTATCACTTCCCCCTCTTTTTCCTTTTCATATCTTTTGTTCTCTTCAGTCCAATCTCTCTTCAAGTACTCATTCAACTCTCCCCCGTTAGGAGATTTCTCATCCTGCATTACCCATTCCAAGATGCTATCACAGTCTCCGCCCGGCTATCACATTTTTTTAATGCTTCAGCCTTTGCTTTGAATCTTGCAACATTTTCTCACCTTTTCTTTATGACCTTCTGACAAGCAGCCTGCCAACATCTTCTCTATCCCAAAGCCTGTTTGCACTGAAGTATCAGGTTGTTTCTAAAGGAAATGTTGGAGATAATGAAAGCTGTGATGAGGCCGTCTCTGCACCCGTTCTTCGAGGCTGCAACATAAAACGTTCTCAACTGGTTACGTACAGAGGCCAGGAACAGGATAAGCACACTGGCAGAGGATGAAGGACACACATGCACACACACACACACACACAGACTCAGCGGCAGATGTGAAAGCGTGTAATCACAGGTTATACAAAACTGTTTGAGTGTAGCTTAATAAAGCACCACAGGGTCGGCCAGTATTAATAGAGTACATTGATGAAGTGACTCATACTGACGAGGTTATTATGAGCTTGGTCACTGCAGGCAGGCATTTTTATAAGGAAATGTAAAGACTAAACAATTTGTGCCAAATCCATACTGATATGTATGGTCAGAAGTATAATGTTATACCTTGTTTTTTTAAGCTTTGATAATTGGTTTCTACTTATTATTTATTTCTTTATTTTAGTTTTCATATTTCTTTTAGTATGAAAAGTGCTATACTGCTTAAATTAAGTTGAGTTGAGCTGTAGCCTTATAGTTGGGACACATTTAGGACATTTATGGTCTTTTAAAACTATCTTTTAATGCATAACTAGGAAGTTACTGTGTTCTAACCTTTTTTTTTTTTTTCAACCACAAACATGTATACTGACGTGTGCGCTCCAACCTAGGTCTTTCTTGGTGGTACTGGCAACCTATTCTGTTGTTTAAGTTGGAGATCTTGTTGGCTGTGTAGGTAAATGTGGCATTTACAGCAGTGGATGCATGAACCTAAACTACAGATGGGCTCGAGGAAAACTGAGGGGTTCACTAAAGTCATGGGCATTCATCTTCCAGGAGCACAGTTTGTACAAAACATAGTCAGTCATGTTCTGTTAACCAGTTATAGTTGTTGAGATATTTCAGTCTGGAACAAAGTGAACCAACCAACAGAGTCACGCTGCTCGTCTGGCTAGAAATATCAAAACCAGCCTTAAAATCCCCTAATTAGTCATTTGTGTATAATCACATAACTCCTGACAAGACATTAAACTGTATTTAGAGCTGACAATAGGACCTCAGTGCCCTTTGTGACAGCTGCAGCCCTTCCTGCTAGCCTGTGTCTTTTAAAGTGTAGTTACCTGGATCGCACTTCTATTTTCACACTGAAATGTCAGCTGACGTTATCAAAAATAACCAGCCTCCATTTTCTTTCTTTGATGAACCAGACACACGGCACCGATGGCTCGCATTCTGCTCCCTATCCGGGACAAAACTCCTACTAATTCTTCACATTAACACAAACAATAAGCTTCTCTTCCCATGGGTCCTTTGTGACTCATCTAAATTGCTGCTTTTCACCAGTTGCACACTGTTTGGTGGTGCAGCCTATTGAAAAGCAACAGCTCACTGTGCACAACTGCACAACACACTGCCGCCCGTAACAGCAGCGACACAGGCATCTGGGAGAAAAGATCTCTTTGTAAGGGAGAACAAATGGAGCAGCAATGCTCAAAGTGGTTGTCTGTGCCATGGTGTGAGGAGATAATGACAAGAGTCTGGCAGAGAAAGAGGACGATCGAGAGGAGGGTTTAATAGTTTGAGTCATGTCCGCGGTCTGTCTTCTTCTAGCCTTTATAACCATGAGCATCATGCTGTCACGAGCGTGCGTCGCAGAACCTGCATATTTTTTCAGTATTTGTTCTCATCTGTCCTACTGCGGTTTATTAGGGCAAGTTTTCATATCTGAACGTTTAATTATTTTAGTAAATAATGTGCTGCATGTCCAGGGATTCCTTTTTTGTTTTGTTTTATTTTTTTCGTTATTTGGCTGCATATGACAGGTTACAGGATGAAAGTCCAGTCAGACACAAAGACTGTCTTTGAGCAACGATTGTACAACACTAAAGAGTGAACAGACATTGGCATTGTCCTTTAAAGGGACAGTTCCAATTGTTTGAAGTGGGGTTGTATGAGGTACCTGTCCATAGTCAGTGTTACCTGCAGTAGCAGGTGGTCAGCACACACACAGTTAGGGGAAGCAGGCAGCTGTTCTGGCACAGAAGCTAAGAAATGTGAAGATGGGGGCAGCAGCAAAGCATATTTAGCCACCTTAAAAAATCAATAACAGTTTAAGTATAACCTGCATCTAGAATATTTTCACTGTCTTACCTCGCCTTTCCTTAGCACTATGTTTTCTCTTACAAGAATGTGTTTCACCACAAATCAGCTGTCAAAAATCACACTGATATTAAGCTAAACTTTTCAAGGAATTTTAAAGATGATGCCTGTTTTAATGGAACTTTTAGTTGTTTTTAGTTAAAATAAACTTAAAGAAGAGCTGAAAACGACGGTAAAGCGGTTCTACTAGATTATAGTCATTCCTACGGCTGCAATGATTGACAGTTGACTGACAGAGACACTGAGCTAAAGACCAAAAAACACTGACCAATCAGAGCAGGCTGAGCTTTTTGGGAAGTGGACTTAAAGAGACAGTCACTAAAAACAGAACATCACAGACGAAGGGTTACAAAAGGTGCAGCAGAAAAATATGAAAACTAGATTCTACAAATATTGAGTTTGGTGTGGAAGTGTAAAGGAAAGTTGTAGAAATGATTTGCCCTTTTTTAAACCTAAATTTGTTTCATAATGACCCCATGCACTGACATGTTTTTGTCTCTTGATACACAGTGGCAGGGGGAGACGCAGGAGTTCTGTCCCAATGCCAAAGTGGTGCTGGTCGGCTGCAAGTTGGACATGAGGACGGACCTCAACGTCCTGAGAGAGCTGTCCAAACACAGACTCATCCCTGTCACCCACGAACAGGTGAGGAGTGCAGAGAAAACAGCGCTCATCTCTCTTTATCTGTTTGCATCAACAGTGTCAAACCTAGCTTGAAATTAACTGCAGCTCCTGCTACCATGGCCTAGCATTGCAACAGTAATTTTGCATGTGCGAAGAACTGATTTAATTTATTTCACATTATAATACTTGGAACACCCATGAGAGAGATATGGTATTAAATGTACAGTCCTTTGTAATTTTACGCTGCAGTGAGTTTCATTTGCCTATAGTAACACTGATTTACGTACAAATTTAATAGTGTGATCCGAGACAAATAACACCCATTACTTTGTTGTTTTGTACACATAAACAAAACTTCTGAAAAATGAATTGGAAGAATGACATTTGCTTCAGATCATAACTTCCAATATGGAAACACAAGGAGAATAAAAGAGCTGCGACTGAACAAAGATAGAGACAAACAGCCGGATGTGCGATAATACAATTGTTTTGTTTGTGTCTTGGAGCAATGAACAGTGGCATGCATGAATTTTAATAGCCTATTTTCATGTAAATGTGAATTCACACTTCTTGGCAGCCTTTTGTCAACATATTAATATTTCTTCATACCTCTGACAAAGCAGAGGTAACCTCCCTCATTTTCCTGGCTGTGATGGCATCAAAATTGGTCCGTCAAGATCTCAGATTACTTTCTCTGGATAAGGTGATTTAGCTCCAAATTAACAGAAACCTCTGATTACGCCAAATGTTTTCCTGAAACTGTAACTGCAGCAATTTTCAACTTTGAAAGTCTTTGTTTCCCATTCACTCTGCTCACATCCTCACTGTGAGTTTACCTTGTTTGGCTGCTTGTATACTGCAGCTTTCCAGCGCTGTCCTAATTAAACAATGTTTACAATAATCGTCCCAAAGGAACCCAAAATATGTCTGGCTTGGATTACTTTTATATTTGTCCAAGTTTGCTGCATCTACATTGTGTGAAACACTGATTTATTTTTAATTGTCTGTTTATGCCAAAATAAGAGAATGGATAACAGTGAAACACGTTGGATACACCTGAGACTGAACTGTGTCCAACTTCATTGTACTGTACAAGAGATCCCTTTAAGGGGAACTAAATGCTTGTTTTTATATGTCAGTCTTAATATTCCAATACTAGACATCCATATAAAATTAGGCCACTTTCAAATAATGCAGCGAAAGGTGGATGTGTACTTCAGGCACTTTCGGCAGGTTACTGAAGTGTTTACATTACACGCACTGCTACATGTAGCTACATGCTAACGTCGGGGAAACCGAGTGCAACTGATAATTTCTCACCAATTTTGGATCACATTACAACCAAATGATGTTAGATTGTCTTTTCCGTTTAGAAGCTTTTACCT
>JAOWBC010000617.1:8486275-8503032 GCA_028566105.1 Hypoplectrus providencianus
TTAATGGAAAGAGAAGGAAAATGGAGCAGAGGCTGAAAATAGCTGGATTTGTACTTAGACGTGTTGGAGCACATCTTTTGTTAATGGGCCCCACTTGAACGGCTGAATTGCAAACAGCCACAAACTGGGACCTTTACATTTCCGCCACTTGACCAACTGATGCGATCCCCAGGGGGACGTGCAGTCGCCAGAATGAAAGCACGCAAACTGTGCGACTGCTGCTGTAATCGGCTTAAAGGCGTCAAAATAAAGACTCGATGTGTTGGAAATTTCCATTGATGCACAAAATAATGCATGCAGCCTCCCTGGAAGCACAGCTCCAGCCTTTAATGTTTCTCATAGAGGAGGCATATTATTACCACATCTGACTGCTAGATGCTCCTTCAATACGGAATATCTCTAACACTGATGGCTGAACACCCACACTGTCACACAGTGTTGATGTCTCATTGCCAAAGAAGTTGATGAATCCAACTGATGACACACTCCAGAAAGAAAGAAGGAAATAAAGTGTCAAGCCCGAAAGATTGTGAGAAAGGTGCTATTTATAAGACTTAATGAAGGATTGGTTAAATCAATACAAAATCAAGGCTACGCTGTTTTCATTACAAGACTCATCCAAGCACAGAGTCACTGTTGGCAGAAAACTACAAAATCAAAGTACCATATGCAAGTTCAACCACTCCAGATTTAAGACGGTGATAACCACTACTGGGAATAAGCTGAGCTTTTACGCTCGAGTTTTACAGTTGCACAGATAGGCCTTGAATATTTCATAGCTGTGTGGAGGATCGTAGCTTTCTGTATGCCCCAGCTAGTAATCATGCTTCTGAGAGCTTTGGCTTTTATTAGGAAGGGAGCATTTACTGTACATGACCAAGACCAATTGTCTGCTATCCACAAAAGAGACAAGGTAAAGATAATATAACAGCAAATAAAAAGTGGCGGTAATAATAAAGTCTTAGAGGATGTTTGAACGGAGCATTGCAAAGTTCCCTCTTTGTATATTCATGCACTCATGGTACCATATGACTTTCAAGTGTTAATGTGGAGAAGGTTCAACATGGTTTAAGGGTGTTATAAGAATGTAAAAAGCATCATTTCCATCATATGACCCCCCCCGTCTCTCACACATCCACACAGCTTGTTTGTCATAGCTTTAAGTACTCGCTCTCAGCAGCTCTCGAGGTGAGTCACCCTCTTTTGGACCACGAACAAACACAACCTGAAGCACACGGCTGGATAAATGTTTGAATTTTTCAGACTGTATACAACATGAAAGGAGGCATTTGTAGTGATGGAGCCACAATGAATTACGACTGGAATGCAGTTCCTCTCCACTTTGTCGAGCGTTTCAACGTACTTAGGCTTTTTGTTTTTTTGCTTTGGTTGAGTCAAAGTATTCTCACCAGCCTTTTTTATTCCAGCAGCAAAAGGAAAGAGTACGATATCTGCTTCACACCAGATGGCAACAGAATTACAAACAGAGAGCCAAATATTTCTCTCGACCAAAACAAGAGCTAAAAGGAGGTTAACGCTGTAAAAGTTGGGGATGATTGAACTTTTTGCAGGATATTTGGGGCCAGAGAATTATTGACTCTCACCAGTAAAAAGAGTCCTGTTACTCCTGCAGACTGGACTTTCCTCTGCCTCCATATTGCTATTGCTGATTGCTGAAGGTGATGTGGTGTGTAAATGGCTTTATCATAGAAAGACAGTGGGTGAAATAAATGGCAGATTCAAGAGAGAGAACAGATAACGAAAGTTTACAACTTTTTACATAACTTCCGTTTTTTTTAATATACGTTCTATGGCTCATGTCACACTTGTAACTACTTCTCTGCCGTCATTTATATACTTTTATTTACTTTTGAAACTGTCTTTTATGAAGCTTAAAATTAAAAAATAATTGATAATAATAATAATAAAAATGTGCTGAATAAACAGAATAAACACAGCTCAGAATAAATGTTTGTTTTGTAAACTGTAAACTGCTGGATGTGCTCCCCGTGTGGTCGCTCTCTATCTGCCCTCCTAACACCTCCCCTTTCTGTGTTTTTAGGGCACTAATTTGGCAAGGCAGATTGGTGCTGTGGCCTACACAGAGTGCACCTCAAAGTACTCGGAGAACAGCGTCCGTGACGTTTTCCACGTCACCACCCTGGCGTCTGTGTCCCGTATCCATCGGCCTCAGCTCAAACGTGCTGGCTCACGTCGCGGACTGAAGCGGGTCTCCCAGCAGCCGCCCCGGACTGAGATTCATGAGCACCCACCTGCCATTAGAAAGGACCGCGCCAAGAGCTGCGTGCTCATGTAGGACCGGAGTCTGACCCGAGCGTGCTGACGGACATGAGCCCATACCGCACGTGAACTTAATTTATTGGTGAAATCTTGTCAGATCTTTGCACTGCATAAAGGACAATATGATGAAAACAAGAACCAATGCTATCCTGTGGAGTTTCTTTGAGGAATTGTCTGTCCATCTTTAGCAAATCTCTCCTTGTTATTTTTTCTCTGTGGCCGTGTTCTCACCATGGGAAGTCATTGTTGTGGCAAAAGCTCTTTTTCTTTCACGCTTTTAAACAGACAAGTGGACAAAAATGGTCGTGAACACAAACAGGCTGGTTAGCAAATGAAACAAGGACAGAAAAAAGTGAGTATGGAGGTGAAAGTGAAAAAAATAACAATTGGGAGGATCACTTTGCAGGAGCCAGCGGTAATCGTGCTGGGCTTGACCTCTGTTATGTTGTTTTCCCTGTTTTAAAATGCTATTCTCTCTGTCAGTGTTTAAGTACATGAAGCACAATACGATGCACGCAAACTGTTCCGAGTTATTGCTAAATGTCAGGGAATTAACTCTGCTGTTCCACTTCATATAACAAGATGAAAATCTGGACAGACAAAAAAAAAACACGTGGGCTGAGATGACACTAATTTTCTTAAACCACAAGTGCTTTTAATATAAAAAAAAAAAAAAAAAGAATAATCACTCACCACATAAAACTGAAGTGTTGTGAAATTAATATTGTTCTAATAATCCACACTGGGACAGAAAGTCACAGAGGGAGTAAAAGGGGGGACTGTTATGTTGTATATGTGATAATGAAATAAAAAAACTTGCTCCGCTAAGTGTTGGGACATCTTTAATATCTATCTTAGTCACGGATGGTGATTTGGCCTTGATGCTGAATAACTATGCTGTGAAAGGATATGTGTTTAAAGGGAAATCCTTGATGTGTTACATTTTCGTCTTCACACCTCAGTTCATTGATGCAGACGGTACTGAAGTTTCCAGGTCAGTTTTTTTAAGGTTACTTTTAGTCTCATATCTTAAGTTTTACAGTATTACGTTTGTTTTTGTTACAGGCAGCTATTAGGACTCAGAAGTCATCACCCAGATAACTTGTCACCTGTAATTCTATTAAAACCTGAATCATTTAACATCAGACGTACTGGTATTTAATGATGAAATGATATAGCATAATCTTTTAATCTACATTTTAGTTATCAATAACAATCCCAGTCTATACTAAATTTCATGGCAACCAATAGTTGAGCGAATCTATTCTGGACCGACCTGCTGAGCGGTGCTGCAATCCTTTAGTGCGTCACAAACACAAATAAACCTCCGAACAACATTGAACTGACTGGCCTCTACATGAAAGTGAAAACCGGTTCTCAAGTATGAAAAGGAAGCAAACCATTCGCTCGGTACTTATCTGTGCTCATGTGAACTGCTTTGACCTGAAACGGTTGACTCCCCAACGACCTTAACTCACTAATCAAAAGCACCTATTCATACTGGGTATAATTTTCAAGCTTCAGTCGTCTACTTCATCAGGGTTTTATAATTTAATGCAACAGAGTCTCTGGCTGTGATTCCATGTATGAGTGATCCGACCCGACCTATTCACTTTTACAGTCGAGAGAGTTATGTGAAAGGGAACAAGTTGTAATTATTTCTACATGCTGATGTTGGACTGAGAATTTGGTGTTTATATATTGGCATTGTGAGCGAGTGGTTTTACAAAAGGGCTTAGTTTGCATGTGTGTCTTTAATGTTCACAAAAACAGCCAACATCTCTTGAAATCAAAATAATCTTGCCAGATTTAAAACAGAATTGTCATCTTAATGCACTACATCTTTAGTCTCAGATTGCCTCCACTGTAACTGATTTTCTTTGGGAAGGGATATTAGGATTTTAGCTGGAGGCCAACATATCTGCATGAATCTAATGTTAGACAACACTGATGAAAAAGCCATGCAAACATACAGGTTTTACTGGGTTATGAAGAGAGGAGGGAAGTAAAAACGATCTAAGTACTATTGAGAAGCTGTAAACGCACAGTTGACGCTTTCCTTACAAAGTTACATGCTTGACATTTATCCCCCCTTTGTCCCAGATTACCTAATCATTCGCCTCCATGTGGCACTCATTGGATCGATTATTTTTTTAACCAAGAAAGTATTTTTTTTCTGTTGTAATGCCAGACGAATCTGTGTAAACACAGTGTGGTGGCCAGATTCAAAGGTCCAGGTCAAAAAATGTTCATACAGAAATATCTTCACTCTTATAAATACTTTAAAACTACTCTGCAACATCATCTGCAACATATATATATATGAATATATTCCCCTCACACTGAAAACAAATCCAGCTGAACTGGACTGTATTCATGAGCGTCATGTTCTGACCTTTAACTGTGACTCTTGTTCCATTTGTTTCCCACCACCATGGCTCAGGCCCCGCAGCAACGCGCTGCCTCTGTGAGCAACGGCAAAGTGACATTTCACAGCATCGCTGCCATGTCGCCATGCAGGGAGCGCGAGGTTGCACCACACGCCTGAGGCAAGACCCGGGCGGACCTCTGGTCAGGAAGGAGAGGACGTCAACACAGATGGAGAGCAACAATCGCATATGTATATAGTATATGGCAACGTCTGCATAGTAATTTAACCACAAGTGCTGGTGGTGGTAGAATTATAAATATAGTGCATTAAATACTAGTTTGCTATCCACTTACACAGCCCTGCTCTCTTTTGTAATCAGGATAGGAAGAATAAGCTTGATGGCTCGCTGTGCTGACATAATAGGACTTAATCAGACTTGAATTTCAACTTGCTCTCATATGCTGCTGCTGTGCACCAGCTGCAGCTCTGTGAAGGACCAGAACAATCAAGTTAGGGAGAAACTTGCAGGCTTGAGTGGCCTCAGCCCGAGGCACTGGGTCAGCCCCTGCTTTGGTGGAAGAAATGTTTGTTGATGCTACAGAGAATGTGAAAGATGTCACTTTGCGGTCTCCATTTAGCCTTCAGCTGAAGCGAGCAAATATATTTGGCAAACACTCATCCCTCTTGTCCTTGCAGCCTCACCTGCCTCAATGGCATTCCACTCCACAGCTCAGGAGAACTGTGGAGCCACTGCAGAGCAACTGTAGCTAAAGCTTTCTGGTGTATTAATGGAAACAATTTTTCAGCTATTGTCAGATGCTTCCCATTTAGTCGAGGGGATTTGTGTGAGAAATGCAGCCGAAATAAGTAGGTGTGTGAAAAAATGAACTCTGAATGGCCCGGAAGGCATAAGATGTAAGTCCACAGAGAGAAAGAGACCATTAGACTCCCACATGGCCATGTTCTCATATCTTTCTCATTTTATGCCATTGTCAGAAAGCTTTCAAGGACCTCCAGCTCCACATTTTATCTTTATGTGTATAGGTTATGTGTTGGCGTATAATAACCACAGCACAACCAAGTGTGTTCAAACTTACAGCGGTCAGTTGGAATAAAACAGAAAGGGCTATAATGTGTTTTAGATTTAGCCAGCACTCTCAGCAAGACACACTTACAATAAGAAGAAAGACTGACCATGTATGAGACAAGTAGCAAGAAATGAAATCAGAATAGCTAAGCAGAGAAGCAGAGTGGATTCAATACAAATTCAAAAGGAGGAAGATTAAAAAAAGGAAACTGAAGCAAACTGATGAAGCTGATGTGACGTAGTTCTTCAAAAACTTTTGCAAATGAGGGCAGGATGGTTGGGTGACATTTAACCTGAAATTATGTCTAATTGATTCTATGGCTGTTAAAAAGGTAATTTAATAAATTCCATGCCCTTCTGATCAAGTAAACTAAATGAAATGCATTCGATGAGGAAATTTGTGAAATGGTCAAAATTATGAGTATTGGGGTAGCATAAGGCATACTCTGTTTTACTTTTAACAAGATTGCAACTTAAAAAATGAAGACTTGAAACCAGCAACTGAGCCCAATAATTATTGGGAAAATAACTGACGTGATAAATCGAGTCATTTTCTGCATAGAAACAATTGTAATCCTATTTGCAGCCAGTGGAGTCGCCCCCTGCTGGTCATTAGAAAGAATGCAGGTTTAGGCATTCTGCATTGGCTTTCCACTTGGGTGAAGGAGGGTGTCCTGCTGTCCCAGTTTACATGAAAAAATCATCAGGAATAATAAACATGGATCAGTTCAACACCCTAAATCTAACCCAGTCAGGTCAAAATTTTAGTTTGTCCAAACTTTGGTTTATAAAAAAATAAAAGAATGGCAGTCCCATTAGTCTCAGCTGAACTTTCTTGTGACGGTTCACTAAAAATAGTCACTATTAGTCCAATTAAATGGTTGATGTATATCAGAGAGGGAGAAATCAGATAACTAGTGACTCTAACAGAAATGAGATTATTTATTTTCAAGGTGAGATAACAGCACATCCAACAGTGAGGTGTTCCAACAAACTATAAAGGTTTTTAGACAGTCTGTATACATGACTTATAACCTTGCAACTCACGCATGAAATCTGCAGAATCATCTTTGAAATGAAACTATTTCAATGCACCTAATTAATTCATGTCTTATTCCTAAGAGGTTAAATGCTCTTTTTGCCTGTTAAAGCTGTCACTTTAACTTTGTAAGGGATGCTTAAGCAGTTTTGCCTTCAGCCACATTGGATTACTGCTCCCAGGCAGGACAACAACGCCACCAACAAGACAAGTGAATCTCAGAGTTTTTCCTCAGGATTCAGAGTCCTGCTGCTTTTCAATCTAAGCCCCTAATCACAAAGCATTTACCTGAATTGTAAAGTGAGCGCGCTACAATGAAACAACAATCAGCTCTAACAACTTTGTGGTTCCCAAACGAGTCTACGACCTGCATTATAAGTCCCTTGCGAGATGAGCCAGCCACATGATCATGTGAAAAGTTCAAATGTAATTATGGTAATCCTCACATGTAAAATTTAACAGGGTTTTTCTGCAAAGGGAAGTTTGTGTGTGCACTTTTGAGCCGGACGGACAGGAAGCTATTGCGATGTATTGCTTTTCCTGCATTATTATAATATGCACCATTATCTTGATACAAACACACTTTGCGGGGGGTCCATTTTTCATTTTAATTCCACTATAAAGTACCGCTGATCAGTGACCACTGAGGCTCAACCCTTTTGCATCTTTAATGTCTTTCCTGCTCGCACAGTGTCAGTGGCTATAAAACTACACCCTAATGCTCTGAGGGTGGAAGATGGCTGACAGCGCTGCTCCACTATCAGCTCGGTTTTACCCAAATCCCCACTTCTAACATCACAAGTAAAGGGAATTAAGTGAAATAAGGCAAAGCATCCAACCCACCAATACAAGCAACACAACAGCACTGCCAGGATAATGGCTGGCGTGTCAGTTGGAGAGAGTGAGTCATTAAAAATGCAAGACCCATTTAAACAGTATGTAAAATTGAGCAGATTAAAAATATATGTGCCCCGTGTCCATGAGGGTAAGGCTTCTCATTCTGTTCTCTCTGTGCAACAATGAAGGTGGCAAATTGGAGGAGCCAAGACGAGGGAAAGAGTCCACAAAACAAAATGCAGCTGCACATACGAGCATGCATATGGCACGCAAGGAAAATAAAAAAGGGTGATGTATCTGAAATTGGATTTTTACTACGGTGGAACTCTTGCAAATTTAACCAGGGGTAAACAAAGCTCCGGCTGAAGGGCCTGGTCTGTTAGAAAATGCATGTTGTTCCAACTATGTAAATTCTTTCTCTCGAAGCAGGAGAAAGTTTTTGACTTGCTTGAAACCAAACCGGTTGGTTTTCTAGATGGTTTTCTGTTCATGACCTGGCCTTAAGGACTTTGTTGAAGAGACACTTGTAGACAGTGTTTGGTTTGCAGCCGAAGGGTGCGACCAAAATAATGGGCCAGCAACTAACGAGGATCACAGTAAAGTGTGAGAGCAGCCGGGGTCAACACATGCTCATTATTTAAAGCAGCATGACTAAAGAGAGTGGACACTGATGTGTATGCAAGACGGACCATAATATCTAAAACAGCTGAATCATCGTTATTATTAATATATCATTCAAACTTCAGACTTTATGTGTGTTCAAACCCAAATGGCATTCATATTATCTCAGTTTTTTCAGGTTGAACAGTTTTTTTTTTCAAATGCCATTATTTACTTTTTTTTTTGAACAACCATAAATTAGAAATCTGTAAATCAATATATTATGACATATAATATGGATCATTCACCTGCATTAAGGTCTTAAATGTTGGATTACACTGAATTATATAAAATATATTTAGATAATATTTTTTTTTTTACTGTGAAAGTTAAAATCCCTATCCCTATTTGAAAACAACAACAACAACAACAACAACTTACAGCTGCATTGCTATTTGACAGCGAGTGTTAGGCAACTATTTTTGTTTAGTTTTTTTTTTAAAGTTTTTACTGCAGGAAAACACACACTAAAGCCGTTTTATCAGATGAATAAGGTTTACACATTGCTTAATGTTGAACTAACCTGTGTAGCACACAACAGGAGATTGTCCAATCAGACATGTTCTCACTTACTAAAAACACTTCATTTGTTTAAGGCGTGGGGAGACGCTTGCGTGGAGCATGCATGAGGCCACATTCAAAGCAACATACACACCACAGAAATCACAGCCGCAGCGTCACTGACAACCAGGTCTGTTCTGTCTGTCCTTCGATTTTCTCAACAAACTTTAATCAAATTGACTTCACACTCGGTGTGTATTGCTGAGGAACCAAGTTATTGCAGCGCAAGTACAAGTTCAGATCTATAGGGTATTTTTATTAAAGTATGAAATATATACATTGAGGGGCGACCATTATTAACTGTTGCACCGCTGAAGGTCATGCTGTGCACAGCTCATTCTCCATCACTTGTGACAGTACATTCAAGAACATATGCGGAAAAGATAATATTTCAAGAACCAATGATGCAATTTTTGTAAATAACCTTATTTTTACTGAAAAAGCAAGGTCCCAAGTCCTTAATCTTACACAGTGAACTTCCGAGTGTTTTATGAAAGAGAGCTCAACGAAGCTATAAACTGTGATGCTGGAGGTCCGGTCAATCGAGCTGTTCTGAACAGGGACATTTTGAACGGGAATCATTTATGAGTTATCAATAAATCTTATGATTCTGTCTTCAATTACTTGATCTGTTGATTCACAAAACCATGTGACAATGATGAAAAATGCCCATCCGCTTTCCCACAATTGTTCTCCTAAGAAATGACAACATGACATCTGGGTCTTTTTAGCTGTTCTGCTCGTGTACTTCCTTTCATCACATTGTTGTTTTGGCTGTTGAGGTGCAGAACAATCCCAAGCAAACATGCATTTATACGTCACTGTTAAAAAAAAAACAAGAAAAAAAAAACAGGAGCGATCACTCTGCTCATGCCGAATTTAGCTGGGGGGCAATTTACTGCCCTCAGGTGTTGAAGCAAATGCCAATCTGCTTGTACATGTTTGCATACACGTACACAGATGCGCAGCTTCATGAACAAACAAGCACACTGAAACATTCCAGATGGCCAAGCAGATTGTTTTGTGCTGATTTCCCCAGTGAAACGTTTGAACAGAAATATCATCCACAGTGAGATACTCTGGTTCATGCCGAGGCATTAAGACGCACCAACCGCAGGAACAGCAAGTAACCTACTTTTTACACAAAGACCTTGGTGCTCATGCAGCCATAACTCAGTTAAAGAGGCTCTAACACGGACGTCTTTATACTGACAAACTGCAACTTCTGACCAATAGATTATATTTAAATAGGCTATTCCCTGATCTGCAAATAACCTTGATGATTAATGAGTCCTAGTTCTGATTCTACTCCTCTGACATTATGAAGTGATTATATGTGTCACAAAAAGCTTTTTATTTGTACAACTTGTGAAAGATTTCCATGAAAGACATGCATTTTTAAAAATGAATAAATCCGAATGGCTTTGGAGATCCTTTGAGCTTTTCTCTCGCTCCACTGTGAGGTTGGCATTTTTCTTTCTTATTGGTATTCTAAATTCTGTTACAAATAATTCACAGTTTTACATTATTTCACAGTATAGAATGTATCCTCATAACTTTCTCTGACTTTTAATTTTGTGAACCCTCAGGTAGATGTCTCTTCAATTATTGGATCGTTTGCTTTGGTGTAGGATTAAATCTGACGCCCACTGGCCTTAAAATAAGGTGTGGTCATACAAATTCTTAATCTTAAAGAAAATGATGGTGCCATTTGCCAGGAAACCCCTTGGTCCAAGGTCAATGGTGCAGTGTTATCCTGTTTTTTAATTTAATTTGTTATGTAATTTTAATTTGGCTTAATTCATGATACACACCAATGATTAATCAAGAGAATAAATACCAAACCCTTTGCACATTGCACTGTATTTAGCATCTGGATTGTGCAACATTTCAATAGAAAAAGTGCTATGATCGTGCCCCTAAATGCACATGTGCAATATACTTTACTCTGTGCACTGTTGATCATTTAAACAGGAGCATTAGTCCCTTTCTTATACGGACTTCAGGCCTGAAATAGATCTATTATTCTCTGAACAAAACCCTGACTTTCACTGTAAAATTCTCAGTAACATTTTCTGTTGGACATGGGCGAGGGATATTGCTGACATTGTATTGAAAAATCTTTTTGTCATCTGACAGCCGAGCCTCAGGACCGAACTCTCCAAAGGTCACTATCCCATTTGTCTTTATTAAAGCAACAAAACAGCAGGATGGTAAAAACCACTGCTAATTGTACGGTAAGAGAAAGCAAACAGTGCTGCATTGTGATCCTCGGCTCTGTATCATGCTGTAACCCCAGCTCCCATACAGAGTAACTGAACTGAATGTGCGCTCCGCTGCAGCTCAGCACTGAAAAATCAGCTGACTGGAGGAAAGCAGCGTCCTGGCACTGTGGCGTCTGGCACCGCACATCTGGCATTTAAAAGGCCTCGGAGCAAACGTGCTGACATTACTGTTTCGTGCGTTTCTGTTTCTTTTTCTATTTTCAGCCACCTGGTTTCTGATATCTGGTGTTGTCATAGCAATGAATGACACTGAACGCAGCAATTATATTTATCCTGAAACCAAATGCCTCTGATACAACTTGCAAAATGTAAATGTTCTTTTTGAATTGAACATACTTTTAGAGATCACATTCATGCAATCTGCAGCTAAATAATATTGCTAAAACATGTCTGGAGAAAGATTTTGCCATGTTAAGTGCACTTTCCTCAGCAGCTTTGACACTTAACAAAAAAAGTAGAAGGAAAACCTTGATCCCTTTTCTAGCCTTCGAGCAAATATCTATATGGGGTTAATATAGGCTACAGTCATTCAAGTTGACTCATGTCCTTGAGTCATAATTGTTCCAAGCTCATTCTGCTCGAAAAGTTGCGAGTGGCTGCAGGAGCAATATGTTTTTCTGCAATATCGCCGCCCTTGAAACATTTGCCTCCTCATTTCCACAGTGTTTCAATGGGTTATGGTTTTTGCAGATGCGATTTCCCCACAACATTAGTTCTGGTTATTGCATAGATTACAATCACAGACCAAACACACACCCGAGGGATCCTGAGTGAGAGCTATAAGTAGAAACATACATTATTAAGGTGGCATGTTTTCCTTATGCGAAGAAACATGGGCTACATATTGTGAGTGGTTTTTCATGAATGTGAGAGAGACAACGTCAAGTTATGAATGAAACAGGGACATTTTAACATTATGGAAGCAGTTTGGGATATGATGTGTTTTAGCTGTGGTTTGATGACAGAGAGGACACAGAGTTATTTTACTGTTAGGACAAATGGAGTAATAGAGAAAAAAAAATTATGGACAGAGTGCTCTGGATTCGTCTCAAATGCACCAGAATGAATGATTAGGTACATTGGAGGTCGAGGTTATATTATCAAGCTCAAGTGCTTACATGTGTCAGTTTTCCTACACCAGGTTTCTCAAGTATGACAAGAATGTGCATGACATTTAAGCTCTGCTTGAGTTTGCTTTTTCTAACGTGCTTTTTTTTTTATAAGGCAATATCTATTTTGGTGAAAGACACAGGCTATAAACATAAGTACAATCAGCAAAGGAGAAACTTGAATAAAACAGTTTGAGGTTTTTAGGAGATAAACTCATTGTTCTCTTACCCAAAGTTTGATTTAAAGAACAATACTACATCATATCTGTCTGTTTAATGTGAAGCATGCAGCTGGTTAGCAAAGCTGAGCACAAAAACCAAAGACAGATCATTGTCTCAAACCAATTACCGGTATATGACCTCTGTAGTTACAATAAAGCAAATGTCTTCACATTACATAATGAACTGAGCCAAGCTGGTGCTGTTTCTGTTTAAACCTGCAGGTAATAAACCCCCAAAACTAAATATCACTCATACAGTCTGAGGCTGGAGTTTGCTGACATTACTGCACAATGTCAAAGAACTCGAGTCCCATTTTAAGTTTCAGTGAATCTTTCCCCTGCAAAAAGATCTGCCAATAAAATATGGAAGATATAGGGGAACAGGATCTGGTGAGGAGAGAGTGGAAGCAGTGAGGGTTGGATGAGAAGGCACTTTACAACTATATGGGAACTAAATCTGTGCTGCGTTTTTTTATTTCACTGAGTGAAATACACCTTTCTGTTTGTTAATGTCGCCACATGATACGGTTTATTGTTTCAATATCGCTCTCAAAACTTCACAGCAAGCCACTGATGAAAAAACAGTTCATCAGTTGGGCTTCATATCTAATAAAAGTGTGGAGGTAATTACTCAAAATGTCTTTTTTTGTTGTCTCCCAAAAACTAAAATTCACACTGTTGCGATCATGTAATCTGAAAATATCAACTATTATATAAAAATGTTTTTCCCACATTTGTTAATTCCAACACTTGGAATAAAGGACAGTTTTTAGTCATGACTGAACAGAATGAAAAACAAATGCCTGTTGCTGCTGCCCATAAAATAAACCTGAGGATTGAATGAACAGGATGGAAATTGGCCTCGCACAACTTGAAATGAGGTCAGGTCAAGTTTCATTTAGTGCAGCGTTAAAATTTAATTTGGTGATTTGAGTGCTTCCAGGATGCTAATGACATTAATCTGTTAATTAAGCTTAATGTTGTTAGTCTGCAAGCACGGGGAGAGTCAGCTTCCTCTCATGAAAAGTTTTCACTTAAGACATTAAACTTTCAGTGAAAGCTTTAATATGAAACCTGATACATCTGTCTTTTTAGTGCCCCTCCTGATTTTGGAAGCGTCTTTGCTTCATGTCAAGCCGACAGAGCAGGGAGGCCTCTGGAGAAAATAGACAGTGTGGGTTGTAGTAATACTTTTCATATAGACATTATGAATGTGGTCCACATACATAGATTAATCACAGCTTCCAACTTTCAGGCAGAAAAAAAGCAACTAATTGGATAATAAATCAAGTGTTTAAATCGCTTCCATACAAACATCAGGTTGTTTAAGCTTTTTTTTTTTTTGCTGCTTTTCTTTAATTAACATGACTGCTTTTAGATTCTAGGTTGTTGGGCAATTTTTAAAAAAGTATATTTAATTATTATTGACCAAATGACTCAATTATAAATCAAGAAAACAATCAGAGTATTCATTGATAAAAAAAAAAAATTCTAAATTTGCAGCACCCAGCACCACTTCATTTCATTCGGGAAGAGGGAAATTCAATCTATTTTATAAAAGAGAAAATAATTTTGATTATACCCTTGCCGTAGACTTTTCACCTAAAAAACCTGCACACTGACAAGAGCTACATCTGCATGATCTCCTACAGTGGCATAATCCTAACCCTGCACATTTCATCTTCTCTAGGTTACATTAAAGCATGTAGACCACGCACACAGATGGAACATTTCTGTGCTCTCGTACGGCTCATTCCTGCAAATCTCTCCTCTCTCATTTGATTCCCACACAATAGCTGTTCAATAATTCAAGAAAACTCTGTGCGGTACATGTTGCTTCATTCAAGGCATGTTCAGGAAAAGCTACAGGCTATTTCACCATGATCGGTATGCTGACGTACACCGGGGGTTTGCAAACAATACGAACACCAGAGAGCAGGGAGGACAAGAGCTTATTAAAATAAATTAGACCTGAAAGGGGACATAATAGTGCTAAATACTGTAAATGGTTCTTGAGATGGTTTCAAAGGCAACTTACCATGGAAATATCACCCAAAACACCCAAAATTCGTTTATGAAAGGTCACCTCATGAGATTAAACGGTATATTTGAAGCACTAGAGGTAAGGCATTTATTCCTGCACTATGAAACTAAATTTAACAAGAAATGACTCAATTCAAGCATCTTCTGTAGAATAAACTTTATATACACAATATGCAAACACAACACAGATTTGTCAATTAAAAGAGTGAAGGACAGTTCTGATACAGTACTGGACATTAAAAACAGAGGTTGCAAAATGGCTGCAGGCTGAAGCACTGCAGCTCATGGTGTGTACTTGCTGTAGCTTTGGATGGTGTAGGTTGCCACAGTATCCAGCAGCCAACCACGTGTCAGGACGGTTGCTTGTCTGGAGAGACCTGTTGAGCAGAAGGTTTGTAAGTCAGTGTGCAAATGTCAAAAATCTGTTTATGTACAGCGAAAATGTCTGAAAGAAAAACAAGATCCAAATTTTTTTTTACAGCAGTAATATACATTTAGTTCTTGGTGTTTAGTTCATATCTATTTCACCTTATAAATTACTTTATTTCCCTTTTATCATTATTTATCTGTTTATATATTTTCTGCTGCATTTTTACATTTTGTCTATATTTTTCTTAATTTTGTTTTTATTTATATTGATTTTATATTTCCAATCTATTTTTCTACTGTCATCATAATCATTATTATTATTAATATAATTAGTCACAATAATAAATGAACAAATATTTATTATTATATAATTAATACTGTAGTGGACTTAAGTTGGCTTTGTGAAATAATAAAACAATATAATATAATAATACATAAATAGAAAATTGGCCTTGTGAGTGCAGGCATTCGGCTATGCAAATAACCTTAAAACGGCATTAATCAGGTTTATCACTGATAAATTACACTGACCTTCAAAGTTGACATCTTTACCTGAAACATTTATGTAAACTACTTACATTTACATGCAGAAATTGAATCATTTGGCTATAATTTAACATTATAACAATGAGTTCTGACCAGAGAGCAGAAGCTGTACTCTTCATCTAACCTGAAAATTAGATTTTTTTTCTGATTTTCATAGATTCTTTTAAGGCAATAATCTGACCTGACATGTCCAGAATATATACTGTAAAACATGTGCCCATGTATTCACACCTTTCCATTACATCAGAGGACGCCTGAGAGGAAGACAGAGACTTGTGATTTCAATCAACGGTGCAGAAGAAGAGGATAAAGGGGGATCGGGAAGGGGAGGGTGATGGGCTACTCGATTACCTGGGCTATGAGTGCCAGAGGACGTGGAAGAGGAAAAGCTACATTAAATATGTAGCAGTGCAAATTAGGATGCCAGGAGGAGGAAGGAGGGGGGGTGGAGAGAGGGGAGTCAGGCCCACTTGCTCCCTCTCTGTTTCAAACTGTCAGCTCTCCTCGTGCGATGGCAGCCTCTCTCTTCTGTGGCCAACTTGTTTTGACATTTCCCCCGGCTCCGATCTGACATTTTCTCTTGGCCATTTCTCTGCTGCCTAACATCCTTCACACTCTCTTTCCTGGCAAGTCACTCCCCTCGCTCTTGTTGGGGAACCTGTCTCATTTTGGCTGGCAGCGTCTGCCATTTCACCGTTCTGTCACTCTCCAACTGGTCCTCTCGCAGCCACGAAGGCATTCAGATGTGTGTACTAATGGACAGACAGGTGCACAGACGTGCTCACCAGCCCGCATGCCTCTGCTTGTGGCACCGTGCATCCAGGAGAGCATATTCCCGGACCTTAAATAATATTTCATTTTGTCGACAATGTTGAAAATAAATGCTTAGTTTAGGAGTTGAAACTTGTGACAGTAATTGGGGGACGACCAGTGTTTTTGTAGGATCTTTTTTTAACACAAACATGAGAATTTTGTGAAATGATAATCACTAATGTGTATATGATGACAA
This sequence comes from Hypoplectrus providencianus, assembly GCA_028566105.1. NCBI lineage: Eukaryota > Metazoa > Chordata > Actinopteri > Perciformes > Serranidae > Hypoplectrus > Hypoplectrus providencianus. Next base: position 8,502,714 of record JAOWBC010000617.1, read on the forward strand.
ACAATCTATTTCTTATTAATGTTTTAATATCGCAAGCTAGATCAGTCTACAAAAGGCTAATGAAAAAATGGAGCCGCTTTCTGTTGTTGGTTAATGGGACAACCCAAACATAAAAACAGTCCAAGATAAACAAACAAAAAACCAACAACACTTCTTTTTTGTAACAAAACCTGTTGCACTTTGCTTACCCTCTTTCTCTTTATCAGACACTTGAACACTTTAGGTCATGCAGAACGTCTTCTCTTAATCTTCTTGTTTCGAAATAGCTTCCACTTTTGTTAAGTGTCGATGCGGCACAAATACAGACAGATAATGGACT
>JAOWBC010000617.1:8524280-8543049 GCA_028566105.1 Hypoplectrus providencianus
ATATTTATTTATTTATTTTATTTATTTTTTTTATTTTTCTAAAAATTACTAAATTAATGTCACATACCTTCTGGTTATCTTGGTTTTACATACTGGACAGGTCGCCTTGTTTTGTTTGGTGTTGTCCAAAAGTTTCATCATACAAAATCTGGTTAAAAAAAAAAAGGGTAAAACACATATATTGTTTGTGAAAAAGAAAAAATAGTATCAGTTGCTTTAATGAGGAGTAACAAATCTTAATTTACTTGCAAAACTGATGGTCACACTTTGTAGATATGGGTGCAGTCATTAAATCCAAACTACAGGTGAAAGGAAGTATGAAATCAGTAAAGAACATGACAGTTTTACAACATGTCAAACTTAATCTCTGAGTTCATCACAATTATACAAATTCTGTGGAATTTATTGATTCAACTTCTTGATGAGCATGTCACTCACCATATTGGACACTGCAGAGTCTCCCAAAGAACTGAGATCCCCTTTTTGACATCAGCAGCCACAGGAGTTTTCATGATGATTTTATATAACTACAAAATAAAAAAAAAAGAAGAGCACACTCACAGGAAGCTTCTAGTGCACAACGGCATCAGAAAAACAATCAATCAGAAGCAAGGGGTCTCTAATATTAATCAGCTGACAATTATGTCAAATAATGCTCATGGACTGTGTTCAAATTGTCAAACTAGACAGCACTGATCAAATAATAATTAAGATTCTGATGCTTTATTACAGATCAGAGCTATTAAGCAAAAAAATTAAATTAAATTAAAAACAAGTCAGGCCAAAACCAAGCATCACCCACTACTCATGGAAAACTTTCTTAAAATTCAGCTTAAAGGTACACAACAAGACATTTCTTCATTTAAGGTGAGAAATGTAGTGTAGTAACAGAATCTTGACTTCCATTTGACCGACGCTGCCTGGTTTGGTCTCATGTATTAGTGTCAGAATATAGTTTCATCAAATATGACAAAAACACATTTTATTTTTAAGTTTTCAACTAGAGCTTTAAAGGTTGCAACTTAACACATGAAATTCTAATCATTCACACCATGTCTTTGAAGTGTTCTACAGTGGCATGAATGAACTACTCATTCTGTGGTTTATGACTCACTGATAATGCTGTTATAAAATTAAGACAAATGTGCGTACTTTAGTCATGCCTTATTCACTGTACATATTTGGATTGTATTGTTATCCAGGTAAAGGGTTACAATTTGTTACCTTCAAAGGAAGTTAGGGAGTCTTATGAGGCATGCTAAAAGTGACTGGTCCTATATGCTGTGCTGTGCACTTTATTAATATTGTATTATTATTTCCGAGGAAATAGATAATATGAGAGTAAAATTTGTTTAACTAATATCTTAGCACTATTTAAAATGTTGAAATACACTTCGTCAAACCTCAAACCGAGAGTGGGAGTCTGATATGATAACAATACAACATTAGCCAAATAACAAAAACATTTTGTGCCACACTTGCGGTTTAACAGAATCACGTAGGCTACAGACAGCAAACACGCGAGGAAACATAATTAGCAGAAATAAAATTAGATAGTATTACCCAGCAACTATAGTAAACTTCAAAGACACACAAAGTGATGTACAATATACAGTGTCAGTAACCAAAATTGCAGCTAGCTGAACATCAGGGTGGCTAGCTGTTGTGATCTTTTCTGAGGGGTTATCGTTACACAACTACCACTCCAGACTTTATGAGACTAAGACAATCGACAATCGTGAAAAACTTCACCAGGCCAAAAGTGAGTAAAAGAGTCATGCTCAGTTCTTGAAATGTCAATGACAACTTGTTAGAAAAAACATATATTTCCACTTTTACCTTGTTTTACAACAGTTTGGTGATATCAACACAGGAACCATCCGCTTCAGTTTTCCCGCAACTGCCTCTTCTTCTACTTTAGTTAAACGGCGGTTTGCAGTTGAAGTCACAGCGCCACCAACCGATCCACAGCGTGAACCGCGTACTGCAGAAATGTCCGCCACCATGATTTCAAATTCCTTTTCTTTCTTTGCGTGCGTGTTATGCACCGAAACAACAAGTGTAACCTGTTTTATATGGGATCATTTGATTGGGCCAAATAAAAATTAATATTCTTGATGTATTTTTTAAAAAATAATATAAACTGTCAAAAGCTACAAACAACTTAAAGTGTTTTTCCTCGTGACATTTAATCTGACGTCACATCCGCTGTAAACAACAATACGGAAGTGGAAAAAGAACACTGGGTGCAAAATGCAACAGTCACGCTAAATATTAGAAGTGATTTCAACGCCCTCAGATCGGGATTATTATGCATTAGCTTTCTTGTTTTTTTTTTTTTTACAAACGACAGAGCGAGTGAGTCCATCCTATGTTTGTCCATCGTAAATGTCTGTTACACACAAGCTAGCGTCAAAGCTAACGTCAGCTAACTAACTGCCTCACATTTAGGAAACCTAGTAAGCTTGCATGTGTAGCTAGACCTTTGGCTTTAAATAGAGTATTTTTATGTGTTTTCGTGTGTTATGTAGCTATCGATGGAGGGCTCAAAGTCGTCGAGCACAACCATGCAGGTCAGCTTCGTGTGTCAGCGGTGCTGTCAGCCGCTCAAACTGGACACATCCTTCAATGTGCTTGATCGGGTCACAATACAGGAACTTATCGGTACGTATTCACATTAGAATCAGTCATCGGTGCTGAAAAATGTACAGGGTGTTTAAGAGATGTAGTGGCGATCAGACTGCTTTAGCCATTTGTCATGTGACTCCTCAGCTCCGCTGGTCACAGTGACCCCCAGTAAACAGGCTGACAGCACGGACGGGGAGACAGCACCTGAGGTAGGAACTGCAGAATACATATGGTGTTTGTATCTCAAGACAGTACTTATAGTGATTTATTTACAAACTGATGATCTCATCTCCTTAAGGAAGGACACATTCAACATAAGATTGTAGAATTACGACTGACAATGCTAATGACTTACTTTTCATGTGTCCTCTCTCCATGGGGATATGAAAGTTATGTATGGAAGCGGTTTACCCATGGCTACTGCATTACAACTCATTGCAATTGATCAAACTCCTAATAAAGACTATTGAAATATCCCAATTGCTGTTGCTAAAGGCAAAATATGTCTCAAAGCACCATTTTTGAGAAAAGTAATGTCATGCTGCAGACATTTTGCAGCCTCCAAATCAATTTCTACAATGAAGAAAAACATCTTTCTTTAAAAGATGCAAAAAAATATAATCTCCTCCATTATGAAAATTAAATGGCAACTGCAATATTATTCAAACACTTTTTTCCTTCCAGGAGACATTTGCAGAAAACAAGCAAGATGGTGTGTCAAGAAAATACATCCCCCCTGCACGGTGAGTGCTCAAGACTTTTTGTTGAGGACATGAGTCCCGATACTGAGAGCAGTTTATATTTGTAAAATGAGGGATTATTGGACTTGCAACTGCAGCATCAACCTAAAAAGTTGACTGAACCACTTTTAATCCTGCCCTACAGCATGATGTCCACAGAGAGTGCCAACAGCTTCACACTGATTGGAGAAGCATCGGATGGCGGCACCATGGAAAATCTTAGTCGTAGGCTAAAGGTAGGGTGTACTTTCATGCAGCTGAATATTTTGAATGTTTTATGTCAGATTACTGTCTGTTTTTATTTTTGGCTAAAAAAGTTGGCTGCTGAGAAAGCTTTTTGTTCAGGTGTACTTAAGGTTGTCTGTGATCTCAGGTGACCAGTGACCTATTTGACATCATGTCAGGCCAGACTGATGTGGACCACCCGCTGTGTGAGGAGTGTACCGACACCCTTCTAGACCACCTGGACACGCAGCTCAACATCACAGAGAACGAATGCCAGAATTACAAGTGAGCTGCTGCACAATAAGAGCCAATTGATTCAAAATGTCTGCTTTTGAACAGTTTGTGTATGTAACAACATACTCTATGTGAATGTGTTTTCAGGCAGTGTCTGGAGCTGTTGTCACACCTACAGGTGGAGGGAGAGGAGACCCTGCTGGCAGAGCTGCATCAGCTGAAGGAGGAGGAGGAGGCTCTGGTGCAGGAGCTCGAGGCAGTGGAGGAACAGAGGGCTGCTGTGGCCCAGGACCTGACCCAGAGCAGGATCCACTCTCAGCAGCTGGACACAGAGGAGCTACAGTGAGTAAACCAAGGGTGCTGTAAATTAAGGTTGTTGTGATACCAGAACAACAAAAATGAATACTCTTTTTAAACACCTGCTATCAAAGCTGTAAAGAAGTATCAATACATTTATTAGTCGCAGTGCAAACAGGTATGTGTGCTGAGTGAGACTGCAGCAAACAGCTCTTTCACTCCTCACTGCTTTGCGCTTAAAGGTACCAGAAGGAGTACAGCGAGTTTAAAAGGCAACAGCTGGAGCTGGATGATGAGCTGAAGAGTGTTGACAACCAGATGCGTTACTGCCAGATTCAGCTAGATCGCCTGAAAAAGACCAACGTTTTCAATGCCACATTTCACATCTGGTACAAACACACACACACACACACACACACACACACACACAAATATTGTCTTGTGCTATGATTTTGAATTTGTTTTTTTGTCGTCCAATCAACCGTATCTTATTAAATATTTAATATAGGCCTTCAGGACAAAAAATAATTCTGTTTCTGCATTGATTCTGAATAGTTTTTTTTGTCTTCTTGTCCAGGCACAGCGGCCAGTTTGGTACCATCAACAACTTCCGTCTGGGTCGACTCCCCAGCGTCCCGGTGGAGTGGAATGAGATCAACGCAGCCTGGGGGCAGACAGTGCTGCTGCTGCATGCTCTGGCCAACAAAATGGGGCTGCGCTTCCAGAGGTACACACACACAAACGCACATAACAGGTTGCTTGGATTCAGTATTAAAAAATTGTGTTTAATCTAACCATGGCATTGTGCGTTCTGACTTTTTAAGAATGAATTTTTCAGCTATTGAATCTGAGCATAGGATTTGGATTTCCTTTCAGTTGCTTCCTTGTTTTATTCTATCTCAGTTGAGCCAGATTAATGAATTTCTTGACCTCCTTTACAAATAGTCTGCATGTCAACACAACAGGTAGCTAAAAATGTCTTCTTTTTTTCCCTTCAGATATCGTCTGGTCCCATACGGAAACCACTCATACTTAGAGTCACTGACAGACAAATCCAAGGTTAGTCTTTCAAAATTCACAAGCTCAGCTCTCGTATAACTCTTTAAAAGCCCCTCAGGCTCAAAATCTGTTTTCTTTGTGTCTTGTGTTTATCCAGGAGCTCCCTCTGTACTGCTCAGGTGGCCTGAGGTTCTTCTGGGACAATAAATTCGACCACGCCATGGTGGCCTTTCTGGACTGTGTCCAGCAGTTCAAAGAGGAGGTGGAAAAAGGAGACACTGGCTTCTGCCTTCCCTACAGGTCAGCCGCCCTTAGTATGGCCCAAAGTGTTGCAGCCATTTAAGCTGAAGCTGTAAATATTCATGAGGTTTGAAAGCAAATTCGAAACCATTACCTCGATTTATTCTAGGGGAGCTGGAGAATTGTCTGCTGTAATTATGCTATTGAGGCAAATAAGAGACATTTGGGAAAGCATCAGCTATATAACCTTTTGAATTATTAAAGCATGGCCTCCAGTACAACATTTAGTCATACACTTAGTTTTGTAACTAGCCTTATAAAGCTCACAGAATCAACATCTGACATCGCACTGCACTGGTGCGTCATCTACAATTAGACCTACACCCCGGTGAACCAACACACCATCCATTCTGTTCAACACGCGGAAAAAAAGAGAGACTGGACTAGTGTCTCCAAAATCAGTTTTTTAAAATCAATATTTTGTATCAAATTTAGAATGTTTTAGTAAGTCAAGCTATGTGTTTAGTGGGATAATATCCAGGGAGTGGGTCATTATTGAAATATTAACCAGGCCTTGTGAATACTAATGGATGTTTTATTCTATGTCTCAGGATGGACGTGGAGAAGGGAAAGATCGAGGACACGGGTGGCAGCGGAGGCTCCTACTCCATCAAAACCCAGTTCAACTCTGAGGAGCAGTGGACCAAGGCGCTGAAGTTTATGCTCACAAACCTGAAGTGGGGACTGGCCTGGGTCACATCACAGTTCTACAACAGATAAAGTTGATGGACAGTGCAGTGTGATATTGCATAGTTTAATGCCCTTTTGATGATCATAGATCATGTGAATCTTATTACTTGGCCAAAGGAACAGAAATGGTTATATGTGCACCATTTTCACAGCATGACAAACATAGAGTCAAGTTGTAGACCTTCAGTCCAGATTGTTTTTTTTTGTCATGTTACAAAGAGGGGTTAATTTATATCTAGTTTGCTGCAAGTTGAGTTTATAATTGCGGGCCCCACTTTGGAAGCAGTAAAGACAGGCACAGGTTGTCGTCACGTCCTTTAAAGCCGGCAGGATTAGATAACTACGAGTGTCTTTTAGTTTCTTTTCATCGTCTGCTTCACTAATTAATATCTGGCTTTTTCTGAAGAGCTGACGTTGCATTAAAACATCTTCACGCTTCCTTAGAGTAGAATGTAATTTAAAAGAATCTTTACCAAATTCACTTCTAACCACTTTATCAAGTTCAAGGTATCCTTGCTCTGCGGTTCCATCACACACCTTTGAAGTCACTTTTTTAACAATAAGGAAAAAGTCTGTAAATATCCTAATTATATAAGAAGCTGTATAATACTGTGATAAGTTGGATTCATAGATTAACAGTTTCAGTATTTCATTTTATCCTCAAGTAAAGTCATCACATCTGCCAGTTACATACATACATACATACATACATGTATTGTATTTAGAGGCACACTGATACAGCTTGTGTTAGATATGATGGATACCATTGAATTTGAATTAATAAAATGTTTCATGTCATGAAAACAATGTCTGGTGTGTAAGGTATTTTATAGATTAAGAGAAGTTACCCATCCATAGTCAGTATATTACTTTCAGTAGTTGTAAGTCACCACTTCTCCAAAGCTTGTAGAAGCAGGCAGAAGTATAAGCAAGGAAAGTAAAGACATACTGCTGTGGATGGGCAGCAATAAAATATAAAAACAAATATCCCTGACTTCAATTTAAATTCACATTGAAATTATTTACCCACTATTTTTTCCCAAATCAAGTTAAAACACCACAGAGTTAACCAAATGTTTTTTAATGATTTCATAATTATTTCTGTTGAATCTTTACTCTCATCACAACACTCACTCGCAGTCAGCCCCCCTTTAAGGTTAACAAAAACTTTAGAGGGGGTAAATTTCATGGAAAAATATGGACTTAATTAAAATAATAAGCTGACTTCCAGTTATCCAGTAAAATATTTAAAATAGGGCAAAGCCAGTTACTCTTTCCAGAATCAGCCCTCTTCTGTGTCAAGTCATTTGTGAACCTCTAATGTTGCAGGCCTCGAACTTTGGTCATCAGCCATTCCTTAATACCTGTAGGAGCCCTTCCTTAAAGTCCCAGGTTCAAACCTATGTATTTGAAACTGACCACTCTAGTTCTGAAAAATAGTTTGATAGATGATGGATATCAAGCATAATGGGATGACCTTTAATGAGTGATTCTTCTTCTAAATCTTCCAGAGTACAGGCAGGTGATCTTCCACATATAGCGTACTTCTCAGCCTGTCAGTTGTGCAATTTTTTCAGGTGCTTCTACTATTTATCATGTAAAAAAGCCCCTTGAAATGAGCCAAGTCAAGTTTTTTGTGTTAGTGCATGCATATGGGCAAATCTTTGGGTTCTACTGAGCCCGCAGCCGCAGACTGGCCCTTCATTTTTAGCACTTGTATGATGGTGGTGGGAACATTTTTACTACAACATCACCACATCATCCATCATTTTGGTTCCATTCACACTTCCCTACATCCCATCTTGCTCGCAACTCTCTCTCAATCAAAGAGAGAAACGGAGGAGCTTCATCAAGTGTGTAACGTCTCCACGTGGCTTTTGTCCTCCTCACTGGGCTTTTTATTCCAGTTTCTTTCAGCTTGCTTCAGTTGGAGGCACTGCTGTTGTAGAAGCTGGAGGTGGAGGGAAGAGGAGGTGCCTGAGGTGTGCTACTGGCCAGGGCTTTTCGGATATGGGGCATAAGGAAGGGGTCGCTGGCCAATTGCAGCACATCCACACGGTCCTCCTTGTGATAAGCAAGGCAACGTCGAATGAAGGCCTATGAAGGGAAAGAGGAGGGGAAAAAAGTTACTTTTTTAAATTTCTTGGGCTTCCTGCTTCAGCGATAAAGCAAGTCTCTTACAAAGGCACAGTAGCTCTCATTATATTGTAACTCAAATCAAAGGATTAAAACCCAGGTATGCAGCAGACCTTCTCTCAAAACACAATACATCCATCCTTGATGCAGATCAGCAGCAGAAAACTCCACCAGTCTTATCAGGTTTAAACTTGACCAAATAAACTGGTTTTAGAGTGTATGAAATGTATGAAATAGCCTTAAGAAACAGAGAAGGTGATTCTGTGCAAATGTAAAAAGTCAAATGGGGCAGTGCAGTGAGTTTATAACTGTTAAAGAGAAACAAGTACCGCACCTTTGCTTCTGTGGTGACCACAGGTTTGGGGGGAAACTGCACCTCAGTGGCTTTTAATATGGTATTTTCTTGAAGGATATCCTGCTGCGACTGGTTATGACCGAACGGCTGGAAGAAAAAGAAATGAGACAAAGTTAACAGAAATACTTCTTTCATTTTTCAAACAGCACTGGCAACAAAATCCATGCAAAAGAATGCAGCTAAGTGGTTACCTTGCGTCCATATAAGCTCTGGTAGAAGATGACCCCGACTGACCAAACATCCACCTTGTTGGATATTTTGGGGGGCTCTTTGCCGACCACAAAGCACTCAGGAGGCAGATACCTGTGAGCCACACAATCAAAACATGGGACTGAAACAGGTTTTACTCTACATATTCTCCCTGCACCATTTTTGACCCGTGTGGGTTGTGGATTTAATTAGCAACATTTCCCTCTGCTCCAAACTTGTGAAGCCATATTTGTTGCTTGGTTACGAAATGCAGCGAAATGTGTCTCTGTGTACCAGTAGGTGCCTGCTCCTTGTGACGTCAGCTCAATGCCATCTGCAGAGTTGTAGCTGTCATCGTCCATGATCTTAGACAGGCCGAAGTCAGTGATCTTAATCTCTCCACAAGCTGTGCCGTTAACCAACAGGATGTTTCCTAACAGTGAAATCAAAATTACTACTATATCCATCTGTTAACAGGCTTTCTGATTAGCACATTTTTTCCCAAGCACATAAAAATGCATAAAGGATTTTAATACAGATCTGACCCAGGTTTTTGTATTATTATTACATCACAAGCAATCAGTTTTCATTGCAAGTTTAGAGACTAGTGTTCTTTTTCACTATTCAGAACAACAAACTAAAACTGTGAGAATACCGGGCTTGAGGTCGTAGTGTATGATAGGTGGGCGAATCTGGTTGAGGTACTTGAGGGCGTTAACAATCTGCATGACGATAGAGCGCCCCTCCTTCTCGGTCATCAGCTTATTCTGCTTCAAGTAGAAGTCCAGGTCATTGCCTTCACAGTACTCCAGCACTGTGCAGAACCTAACCGGTCATACAACAGAAGTTACTCTTAAAGGGTAGTCAGAGCTGAAAATCACTATAAAGCTTACTATCACTTTAAAAGCCAAGGAGGGCTGCAGATGTGATTGCTAATTCTCTGTAGGTTTCCCACAAATTTGAAAAGATTTGAATCCAAAAATATATCTTATAGATGTTTTAAGGATTTTGCATGCTCTCTTGAACTAGGAATTACATTTTATTTGTACAGTGAATGTTCATACTTGCAGTTAGGAGCTTTATTACAATGATTCACTTACGAATCTGTGTCGAGTGAGAAATAGTCATAGAGTTTTACTATTCTCGGGTGGTCAAGTTCTTTGTGGATTCTGTACTCTCTACAGGCGTGTCTGAAAAGACAAAGAATTTAAAAATGTCTCAATTAAGAGGAGTCGAGGAGAGTTTTAACATCCACCATGTAAAACTTTACTATCGATCAAAACATTTCCAACAGTTGAAAGAAGAGCAGATTCTGACTCACTTGTGATAGTTTTGCTTCTTCTCCTCCCTCCAGTTCTTGTTGAGTTGATGAATTTTAATGGCCACATACCTTTGCTCTGTCAAATCAAAAGCCTGCAAACAAAAAACACCAAGTACTCTAAGTCAGAAAAGCCTACAGAAAATCACAATGAATTTTGCATGGTAGGGTTTGGAGGAATACAGGGCTGTGAGTCTCATGGCATAATCATTCTGATCATGCATATTCTTGCCTAGATTAAAAGGAGGATAATAAACAGGGTGTCATAAAGATGCAATCTTACCTTGAAAACTTCACTAAAGCCACCTCTTCCAAGTAAATGTAGTAGCAGATATCGGTCATTCAGTGTGGGGTGGTCTTTAAATCTACGGAAGAAGACATTCTTAAAACCTTTGGAATTTTCAAACTGTATTTCTGAGACAAATTCATACTACAGAATTTGTATTTTAAACTGAGATGCAACTTACTGTGAGTTGTCTTCATTGTGGATTCTCTTTAGCTCTCGAATGTGCAGGTTTCTTACGCGCTCCAAATGCTCCAGCTCTGCCTGGATCTCTGCTTCTTCCTGTATGCAACACACAAATTCAACATCTAGCTCAAACTTTGACAAAAAGAAACATGAAAAAAGCTTCTCTAAGTGTTGGACCTGTACCTTTTTTAAATAACCAATTCGAAGTTTGAAAATCTCCTCTTGCTCATGATATTCAGCCAGGGACAATCTGTGTGGAAAAATGGCAACAGTTCATACTTTGTAGAATTGTAACAGGATCGACTTGAGAGAGAAAAACATGAAGGCTACACACTTCAGATAAAACAAAACTCACAATATAAGGATATAAAAGACTTTTTAATAGGGGTTGGTTGACTGAATTTTCTTATGTGTCTCAACAAAAAGAGAAAAAAAAGATTTCAGGTAAAGCACTTATCTCATGATGTAACCACTTATTATGATGGATTTCAGAATAATCCCATTAAAACTGAAGTGTAGCCATTAACATCAGAAAATAATCAAAACAATCAAATCCGTTGGGCTGCTCATGTACAACATTTTTCATATAAAATTATTTAGGTATTGTTATCCTTACGCCTCACACTCCTGGCCGTTGCTCCTGCTCTTTCGTTTGTTCTGTTCCAGGCTGGGTGGAGGTGTTTGGGCCATAGAGGGAGGTTTCCTCTTCCCCAGCAGCTTCCTCTGCCTCTCAATGTCCTCCCGCTGCGAGTTCACCCGCTCCTGTTGCCTGCAACGTGTAAGAAGAAAATAGTGTGACCATACCGCGATGCAAAATGGATAAAATGCAGAAATATGATTGTTTTTATCTGGATGCTGACTTGATGAGGTTCTGAAAGGCAAATCCATCTGTCCACTGCTCTGTGAAGGAGGCTCCGTGCCGTACGGTGGTGAAGTGGCCCAGGCGGAGGCGGTCCTGCATGCTCTTGTCCCTGCAAGCCATCTTTTCCTGCTTTGACTGGAAAATGGATGAAAAGATGGCTTTGTTTAGAGGATGTAAAGAATGGTAGTTACTAATATTGATCACCATGAAACGCTTACACAAGGTAACACAAGCTGTCACTTTCAAACACACATATTTCTGCAAACGCAAATGCGCACCCACCTTCTCGATTAAAAGCTTCTTGCTCATGGTCACACACTTGTTTAGCCGTTCCTTGTAGCGCTCCAGCATTTTTTGCTGCTCATCCACCTGCCGTCTCAAGTCGCAGTTAGCCTGCCAAAACACGCATCAGCACTCTGACATCAATTTTTACAACAACAACCGTTCAAGGCAATGACATGATGCAACAACTTAGAGCACGTCAGCTGGGTTTGCTGACATTTACACCAAATGTAATTTAGACAATAATGGCATTTGAAAGTTAATGACATTCTTCATGATGAGCTGCAACCAGACAGCAGGTGAATTACTGAGGCAGAGCAGCAGCACATTTTTTCTATATTGTGGATAGATTATTAAATACATCTGTGAATTGACCAAATAATATGTTTACATTTACATGTATCCTGACTTGTGTGTGAAATTATTCATGTTGGTTGACAAAAATTTCTAAAGCTTTCCCAGGAATAAAACAAAAACCAAAAAAGCTCTTTCAGACGGCCCAGATACTTTCAACGCAAATTGAATCTGTGAAAGAAAAAAAATAACAACACAAAGACAAGTACAAGACAGGATATATGTGATTTCACAAATACCCCAAACCATCCAATTAAATGTTTTTGTAAGTTGACTTTGATATATCTCTATTTTCAACTTATTTCTGTTTCTTTTTGTAAATATCTCTATTTACTTAAGAGTTGTTGCATTGGTATTTTATATGTTTTATACTTACGTAAAAAGCATGATACATTCAATAGCATGCTTTTTCATCTTTATTTTATTTAAAGACTTACTTATTTGTTTTCCTTATAGAGAAACAGAGAAAGAGAGAGAGATTCATTGCCTACTAAACTTGTAGTTAAGGACAATTCTCTCCAACAGAAAGAATTAAAATCACTGCTTTCACTATTAGCGTTTAAAGAAATCTCATTCTGAAGTCATAACGGAATATCTAAACAGAGCTACTTAAGCATTTATGCCTCCATATCCACACCTCTCCCATTACTCATCTTTAATTCTGGTTTTAACCTGTCCAATATTTAACAATGACACATTTTCAATATTTTCTTGTTTTACCCTCAGCAGGTCGTCTATCCTCCCCTCCTTCTTTTCCAGGTCAGAATTCTTGTTCTTCTCCAGTGCTGTCAGTTTCAGCAGCGTCAGTTCTGACTGAGGAAGGAGAGCAAAAACAACAACAAGCCAACATTTAAGTAGTCATCCACTCAAACGATGCAGAAGCCCCTTTGGCCAGTCATCAACAAAACACACCATCACTTTAAATGTATCAAAATCAGACATTGGTGTCTTGGATATATTAGACACCAATTCAAAATGTTGACCTTTAATTAGGCTAATTAGTGTAATTTGCAAGGAAACTAGATGTGGGTTGCACATGTTGTGTCAAATGAACTGGCTGGTGGCAGGGCTTTTCAAATTCTGACCTTATTAATTCCTGAATAAACATGTCACCCCTACAAGTTTAGTCAAACTCAATTATTTTTCTTTTAATGAAGATGTAGCTTGATCGAAAGGACTATAATAATTTCTATGAAGAAGTAATTGTCAACTGCAGAAGCCAGATGCAAAGCCTGCTTTAACTCCAGGCCAAACCAAGGTGCTTTTGAATAGTTAGATGGTTATTAAGAGCGGGTCCAGGTCAGTCAGTCCGTTACCTGGGTGGCTTTGTGTGAGCAGGAGTATGTGGGGGCTGTCTTTACAGAGCTGCAAGATGAAGAGTCTGTGTGGGCTGAGCCTGTGGATGAAGGACTGCCTTGCTGAAACTGAATTTCAGAGACAAAGAGAAAGGTAGGGGGTAACACAGGGGGTAAATATAACAATTATCCAATAAAGATATCAAAAGGAGATTATAAAATAGCTAGAAAGTAAAATAAATACTGCAGTGAGCATTTAAATTTTAAATCAACACACTCAGATATTACAACCAAACATAAAATAAGATTTCAGTTACATTGTAGGTTAAGAACCAAATTACAGAAAGAAATGTGCTTTATGAGACCCAGGTGATCATAAAAGGGCAGAGACTTTGAGAGTTCAAAGGCTGAGATGAACTCATATTCTGTTAATGCAATTCATTTTCTTGGGGGAATAAAACATAATGTAAAAACCTCTTCTAGTTTTTTTTGGTACCAGATACCATTTTCCAAGTCTACCATGTTCTGAAAAACACTTTCCCATTAAAAAAAGGTTTTGAGGAAATTAAATAATCCTTGCAGAAATATGAAAGCCCTAAACATATATTCATAAAGATATGTGTCCCTCAGGACCAAATTACTTTTTCTTGTAAAAGATGAATTGAGGAATACTACACAGAATTAAAGGTGGTTGCAGGAAATTAAAAAATAGAGGTGTCTTTTTTTAAATGAAAGATTCTTTGCTTTGAACAAAATATTTGATTAGAGGATAAGATTTATCAACAACTATTATACAGGAAAACTTTTTGCAAATTTTCCACAAGGTTACTTAAACATTCAGTACAACTTTAAACCCAATCTAGTGAAAAATTAGCAATTTGTGAGGCTTAGAATAAAGTCACAAAGATGAACTGAAGAGACGAAAAACTTCAAGTGATTCAATCTAGTTTGCAATACCAAAGTGAAAATTAATTAAATATTTTGAGTGGAACAAAATGAATTTGCAAGGTGACTAAGTTTCCAAATATACTTTTATTCCCCAGGAAATCAATGACATGAACTTGTGTTCATGTCTACCTGCAGGTTCAGCAGGTAGTGAAGAAGTATTTTTTTTTAGCTGCGATGAAGAAAGATGTTATCTTGACACAAGATGAAGGAAAATGGGAGGCGAAGAGAAGTTAATTTGTTAGATAGATACACAACACTGCCATCCAACAACCACACGTTTTTGAAGCGCAAGCACCAACGTTACATAATGAACACATGCTTGTGCTGTACTGCTACCTGTCTGACATGGCAGTTCATTATGTAAATCCTACAACCAAAGCATGAACACACCAGCACTGAAAACATTAATATCTTATCCTATTTTTTCTTTTTTGCTTCCAGTTAATAAATACCACACACACTAAGCTGCTCTGCCATAATAACTAACTGCACAGTCACACTAAACTCTCTACTTCTTTGTCTTTTTCTGTTAAAGTTGAAATCATGAAAAATAATTCATAGAAAATCATCAATCATCAGAAAATATTTTTAAAATTCTTCGGAAAAGGAATCTTTCAGTACTTAAACTGGCTGAACAGATCAAGATAAAGCAAAGGCATGTCCATGGATTAGATTTTGGAATAATAAACAAAACTGAGTCCTAGCAAACCCAATCCAATGTAGAGGATACTCATGCTCAAAGAAAATAATAAAATGGCACTTAACCAACAGATAAATGTAACAATGACTAAAGATGAAACATCAGCTAAAAACAAACAGTAAACCAACTGATGAATGAGAGCCAAAGCAGTAGAAGACTATGGAGATGGATGCTGGTGCTCACCAGAGGATTAGACAGTGAGTGCTGTGGAGAGGAGCGCACCAGCATGGGGATGCCCCGGGCCGGACTGGTGCCAGAGCCACTGCTACCAGCAAACTGGCCACAGGGCAGTGGACAGAGTGAGGAAACAAGACAGAAAGAAAGAAGACAGAGTTGTTATTTAGGTAGAATGTGATGAAGGACCATACTGGCACAGTTGGAACGTGAGGGTGAGGACATCACACATAAGTCTGAGAGTGGTTTGAAACAATGCACAGCAAAGTGGCCAGAATGCAAAATTCAGGTACCAGGACCAAGTACTCACCTCAAAATAATCACTTATTTTGTGCCCTCTCCCTTTTCCTAGAAAAAAAAAAAAGATAAAAGAGGAATAAGATGAAGTTATTTCATCAATTTCTATGTTCTTGAGCATATACAGGAACATAGGACCTCTTCTAATAAGCAACTGCTTCTGATGGAAAGTGCAATCCTGGAGCTTGGTCAGTAAAAAGAGAGCCTACCCTGGCTGTTGCTGTCATAGATGTCTCCTTTTCTCTTCCTGCTCCTCTGGTCATTGGACTTCTTCTCTGGTGTCTGACATGAGCAGAAAAGCAGTACAGCTTAGCTTTAAATTTTGTACCATTAGCCACATTATCTTAATGGCAAATTAAGCTAATTGACAAAATGAAAGCTTGAGTTTTTAAGGTGTATGGGCACTACTGCACTTTTTACTTGAGAGAAACTTCTCCCAATAGTGCAATTAGATTAACAGCATCATAATTTCTATGTTCAGTATTAAGTGAAGTGCCTTCTGGGCATTGTGGCACTTTTCACACAGGGAAACTTTAATTTATGTGTTAAAGCCTGGTGACATATCTTGCCATTCAATCCTGTGTCCAAGAGTCAGTGGGAACAGAAAATAGATGAATAGCTGAATCATACACACAGACTGCACTTTGTACATTAAAAGTATCCACCACTGTTTACAATACTTGACCACTGACCACTCAAAAAAAAATCATTAAGGATAACACTGAAAGCCAGAAAGCGCACATATGCTCAGACAAGCAAATAAGACAACAGTCACTTGTCATTTTGCTAAGCTTTTCCCCAAAACTAACCTCCAGTTCCTTGTCACTGAGTGATCCCGCGCTGCACAGAGACTGGTTGGATGATTCGCTGTTGGCTGAACTCTGGAAAACACAAACACACACATTAGATCAGGCAGATTAGTCATGTGCCACTCTGTTAAGTAGATACTTGTGAGTAGGACTGTTAAACAGACAGATATAATATATTTACATGACAATGTCACTGTTGACGATAGTTTTGTGCCAAACTAGTGCTGCAAATCTTACTGAGTTCAATAGGATTTTTAAACAGAGAAAGCAGGATATTAACATATTTAAGAGCCCGTAAACAGCATTTTCTGCGATTTTGCATTAAAAAAACTTAAATGTTTAATTAATTTAAAAAATATAGTTGGCTATTGTTTTTCATATGATTGACAAATTGATTCTACAACTAATCGCTGCAGCTCCACTAAACTAGGTTACTTTAATAGATGTATTATATAAATCCTGATAATCTGCAAATCTTTAGTTTGCGCCCAGTTGGTAGAATCAGCTGGTGTCATACATACCATTCATGGCCAGCTGCACAGCCTGAAGACACTAAGAAGAAACAGCAGGCTAATTGGTGCAGGAGGCTAATGCTTTTAAGGCCAGCTGTCATTCTGCTGCTCAAGGTCATACATACAGCCAAGAAATTTCCTCCAATATTTTTTCTGGACATGTACACTACACACTCTCACTGTAATGTCTTGAGTATTTAATGTAGTCCACATACTCACAGCCTTAAATCATTCACGCTCCAATACCACAGTGAGCAGGCCTCACAGTTCATTTCAGCGTGCACTATAGGCCGGAGCAGGCATGATAGTGATTGCTTTCTAAGGGGTTGCCATTTTGTCAAACGCACACCCACACACAGTAATACCCAGTTCAACAGCAGGGTTGCAGCATAGCACACAGCCTATGCTGTGAGCTTTAGCTTCGATGCCATTTCAGTGTCACTACTCTCCGCTAAAACAAAGAGCTGCTGGCCAGCTCCCATGTCAGCTGAGACAGAGCATGTCTTGTTTTAGCTTTCGCTCAGGGAGACAGGATCATTCCCACAGAGGGAAACTCCTGAACACAGAGCATCAGTCAATACTGGGAACAGAGAAGGCTTCCAAGCTTTCTGAAGTCACTGGCTAACGCAAGAGAGCTAACCGACTGCAGAAAAACTGGGAGCAGATCTTTCATATCTGTTTCAGCAGGAATAAGGATATTATCAGAAGCAAAATACAATGAACTCAATGTTTACATCCCTGCACCCCACCTGAATTTGGTATTACCTATGTATAGGAATATAATTGTAAAATTTCACTCAAGTGGATTTGAATGAAACTATGTATAATACCTACTGTTCAGCTTTCTTTTCTGATTTTAGGAGTAGCTGATGTTCAGCATCAGCTTAAGAGAATTCTAATAAAACCCGCATAACAATTATATGGTTTTGTATGTAAGTGAAGTTAAAACAACTGAACTTAAACAATCAATATTAACAATGGTAAGTCAATTTGAGCCTTCAAACAACTATTATGCTATTATGAGATGCCAACCTTGGCTACACCAACTCCAGTGAAGCGAGCCTCAAGCAGTTCCTGCCTGCGTGGGTCCAGGCTTATAGCCTGACTATGAAGTCCTTCCATCATGCCTAGAGAGAGAAAACAAACAGTGAATACAATTGTAACATACACGGCCTACTTGGGTTGGGTTATTGTGAGAGATTGGGGCACTTGAACAAGCAGGATGTAGCATATTGGTTGCCGATAGCATGCATGTAAAATCTTCTTTCTGATCAAGAAGGTAACCTTACTCTACTAGCCTTTGTGTCTCTTACCCTCAATTGTGCACAAGCTACAGGTTAAAAAATTTGTGACACTCAAAAGCGCAAAATTACCTGCAATTAGAGTTTCAGATGGATATCAGTCATCAGTTTGGGCTGAACAAAATCCATATTGTGCAACAGTAGCTGACTTGGGGCCTAGGTCAATTTTTGGTCAGAATCAGCAATTAATTTAAAAAATCATAAATCAAAAGCTACTTTTTTTTTTAATCCTTCACTTAAGAATGCCCATGCTCTGTCTCTTAAAGTAGCAACAGATAGGCTGAACATATTAAACTTTACAGTAGCAGTATTTTTGGCTAACTTTACCAATTGGACCATAAGTAAAGAATGTTTTTTTTTATATACTTATACTTATCCCTGGCAAAGAAAGAGAAAATATTTTTCTCAGATTCTGTTATATATGAAGGCCTGTGTATTAATGTTTGTGACATTCATACATTCAAGTATTTGAAACGCATAATGAGATGCAAATCCTAAAATACAACAGAATGTGGATATAACAAATGGTAAACCATGGACGTAAGTAAATGAATAAGGAGAACCACTGACTCTGGACTATTGGGGGTATTTAATTCTCCACTGTCATTGCATTACTAATTGAAAAAAAAATAAACAGGCAAAATAACAATATATA